>CALNHX010003674.1:0-143999 GCA_940337035.1 Agriotes lineatus
GGTGGACCAAGCCAGTTTTAGGAGGGCCCAGGCCCACCCGCCCCCTCTCCTAGCGACGCCACAGGGAAGCTCTTTACTATTAACTTTGCACTTGCATGCCATTTTAAGCTATGACGATGCTTTTAATTAGACTTGTGATATATATGTATATATATAAAGTTTGGAGGAAATTTTAATGTGTTTGTATAGTCATGTGTTTTCGTTTAATTCTTGTGGTAGTATTAAAGCTTCGGTACTCGATTTTATTCTGTTCTTTTATTTTGTTGATTATTGGGATAGGAACATTGCAGTAAGGTTCGATAAAGTAAGTGGGTTTACTTTATGGTTTCTTTTGGATTTGTTGGTGAGGTTGTGTCCGCTATTTAAGACCAATAGTCCATTGTCCAAATTTTAGGTTCTTAGCGCCCTGGCTGTATTTGATTAACATCGCGATTACGCTGAAGCTGGATCGAGATCCACGCCCCTCTTCGAGCTAACCGAAGCACCTCTTTATTAACGTCCTCCTCTTAAACCAGCATTATACAACTCCTGATAAGGCTTAGCCTCAGCCACGTTATACATAATTTGCATGTAATTTCTTGCAAGATTTTGTAGGTTGCACTAATTTTAAGTAAGTTAGTAAGTATCAAATATTCAACTACCTATAACAAAATTTTTGGCGTATTGGCAATAAATTTTCATTAGGTTTGATTGAGTAATTGTTTAGCAGGCAATTCGTAATTTGTTATCTTAAAACTTTTCTCACAGCTTCAAATACAATAAAAAATGACATAATCTTTATACGTGACAAAACGTACGATATAGCAACTGTAAAATAAGAAGAATTTATTTTTTATATTTTTAACTAGTTATCTACTACAAAGAGATATTTGAGCTATTGATAACACACTTCATACTAAGTGAACCCGATCGCTTCCGGTGATATCCATAAACCACTTTATATCTGATGTGTTTGAATGCAACATTAAGTGGCTCAGACAGAATACTTAACCTTTACTTCCATGTAGCAATGTTTCAGCAATGTCACGTTTCCATATTGATCAATGAAGCTTACCTTGTAAAAACTAATCTGGAAGTTCAATCGCCTGACACAATTTTTTTAAACGCCTTATTATTGTAAAGAGTCATACCAATTTTTACAATCCCAAGACCTTCCCAAGAAAACGATAGACATTCTTATGCAAACGTTTGCAGAGCTTCCATACCTGATATTGTAGAAATGTGAGCTTGAAGACTTGCCCAACAAAACCAAATAATGTTAAAATGCTAAATGGTATCCCCAACAAGATATACTTAATGAGTTGCAATGCATTGTCCTTGCTTCAGATGCAATCTAGCGTATTGTCATTAACTTTCAGAACACCCTAACGTCAAACTTTTCATAACTCAAGGAGGAATCCAGTCTATAGACGAAGCGGTTTACGACCACGTCCCTATACTTGGAATGCCTGGTTACGCAGATCAACCAACCAATGTAAAGAGGATTGTGGCGAAAGGGTTTGGCTTGTCTGTAGACTACACCAAAATAGACAAAGAATCTCTCAAGGAAACAATCTTGGAAGTGATTATTAACCCAAAGTAAATATTACAACGACGGATAGTTGGCAATTTCTAAACGGTTGCTTTTTCTAGATATCGAAATCAAATTAAACAGTTAGCTGAGTTAGCCAGAGATCAACCAGTGACTGGTTTGGAACGTGCAGTCTGGTAGACAGAATACGTTCTAAAACACAAAGGTGCCAAGCATTTAAAAAGTGGTTCCGTTGACAGACCCTTTTATCAATTCTATCTTCTAGATGTTATAGGTATATGTTTAGCGGTAACCGTAGTACTTAGTTATTTATTGTTTTTCACTCTCGGAAAGGCTCATACATTAACGAAAATTTTTCTAGCTAAACCAAAGCTAAAATATTTGTAATTGAACGTCTTTCAAGTTAACTAATTTATTATTTATGTAATATCTGTGTTACGTGATTGTTTTTTTTAATAAACCACTTTTGTTTAAAAATGTATTTTTTATTCCCTTATGCTGAAAGAATAAATTATATATTTGTGACTCATTATTGTAATGCTGCTTTTAAATAGCCCTATACTCTACTGTACTATTAATTTTTTGCCCTGGGTTTGCTAGCTTAATCAGTCGTTGAGATCTAAGAATCTATCAACATTGTCAGTACGGCTAAGGGCAAGCAAATATTGTTTTGGAGTTGCTCGTTTTTACCTGGAATGCTGTAATGATGCATTCAAACACTGACAGCAATAGAAACCCAACCCAACAAACTCAAATACAAGGGAATACATAAAATACATAAAACAACAAGAATAAAAACGACGTCCAAACATACAGTGAAGCTGTTAATAATATTTTAATTATCTACGAGAGACAGCTGTTTCTACTCACGTTATTGCCTAAAAATACATGTAATTCTACACAATACTTATATAAAAAGACTGTACGCTACATGCATGAAAACACCTTAAATAGTGCGTTAATTTTCAACTGTAGACGCAAAGCCAAACACCAATAG
The DNA here is from genome assembly GCA_940337035.1 of Agriotes lineatus. Taxonomy (NCBI): domain Eukaryota; kingdom Metazoa; phylum Arthropoda; class Insecta; order Coleoptera; family Elateridae; genus Agriotes; species Agriotes lineatus. The sequence goes on from CALNHX010003674.1 coordinate 2,529, forward strand.
CACGAAATGTATTTCAATGAACTAAGCGAAGCTGTCCATTCTTGAAAACCGCTTGTTGCTATTCTGGAATTCAGCGATCGCATACGTTGTACGCGTGCGAAGAATGCGTGACTCAGTGGAAGCGCCAAGCTGCGCCTTCAACGCAAGCAAACGCGCTGCATCAGCGACTTCGTATTGCCATTCTAAATAGAAACTAACTTTGTATTCGGTTGCTCCCCAGAACGCCGCTTCTACGGTGTTAACACAAAGGCTTCCTTTGATGACATATTTAGCAACCTTTGGCGATGATGTCCAAGTAGTTTGCTGCCTGCATAGTCTGGGTTTCCACTCAGGATCTCCTGTGTGACAGTGGCGATTACTGTAGGCCAACACTTCACTATTCTGGGCACTTCTGGTGCCGTTATTAGCACGCATCGTAGCTGAAGTTATATGGCACGCACATGCATGTGTTGCATGTGTAGTTGCGACTGTCTTCGTGGTCAAAACTCTCAGCAGTTGCCGTTCTATTTTTAACTCCGCTGACTGGAATTAGCTGCATTCGCACATTCACTAACGCACATCCGATACACTTATAGTGCATAACCACTTATACTGCGTAACTACTTATACTGCGTCACTACTTAATTAATGCATAATGAGAAAATTAAGGAATACGGTTAAGCTTTATGCTAACAGGATATAATAAAAAGATATGAAAATCATATTTACAGGTGGCACGAATTGGTCTGTTACATTATAGATGAGACTGGACCACTCCAGTAGGCTACTTACCGCTATTTGGTCTTAAATTAACATTTTATAAATGTATTGCTGTAACTTAAACAGGGTACCATTTAGTACATTACTCATAATTTTGAATTTATAAATTTCACATGGACAAGGATGACCTTATACTTATTACATATGATCGTGCAATGCGAGAAAGACATATCTTTTAAATTCATGAGCAATAATTAACAGAAACACTAGCGAGAAAGTTGGTATTAAAGATTTTAATAATACAAAAGTGTTTGTCCACATAAAAAGCACAATCATTGTGAGATGTGCACAACAATAAGACTTTAATTAAATTTTTAAGGGCCGCAACACACATTATCTTAAACGAACAAAGTACGTAATAAACATTACAAATAGATTAATTTTTATTGCGTCAAATGGCAAACGGTTACATCAAAATGAAATTTGGACAGCTACGTCAAAGTGCGTGAAATATTTAAGTAGAACGATACGTTTTCAAGCTAAGACAATGTTCTGAAGAAACGAACAATCAAACAAGCACAGTTGAGGTATCCGAGACAGCTCCGAAGGGAATACAAGCCAGGCCGAATGTCCGACAGCTACGTTTTGGTAGCAGATTGAATTCAATGCATGGCCAATTGGATAAGCAGATGTTGCCTGTCTTTATCGAAATCCATTTGGTCCTACAAACATGAGCACGACATGCAAAGCAAGATTGGAAGCAATTTTTGCATAACTGGGTCAGTTTGACAAGCTGAGAATTTTCCAATTAATGAAAACTAGATCAAGCAAGCTGGATTTTGGCAAGCACCTCCGTGGGGCCGGTTTTCAGAGCTAGAACTTTTCCTGGTCGTAGTTTTAGAAAAGTCAGCCAGTGGAAGAGCTTAAAAATTGAACCAAGTCAGCATACGCATACGCCTGCTGAAAAGCATTAACTTTGAGACAGACTTTTCTATAACGAACTTTTTTCGGCTTCTACCAATCAACGGCTGTAATAAAAACAAAAGAGAAACGTTTTAAAGTATCTTTACTTTATGGAGCTCTGATTCGGTTTCCTAAAATGTAACGCGTTAAAAACTTATATTACAATTAAGCACTTGTGTCAAAATCTATGTAAACTTATGAATATCTTACGTGCATTTCTCATCTAAGTATTAAAACTCGAAATCTGTTTTATTTATTTGTTAACGTACTTAGTTTTCTACGCTTATCTCATTTTTTCAATCGATTATTATTCACTTTACCACAATCATTTTTAATTAAAGTATTTGTTGTAGAGTTGATATTTACTATCCTTTCCTCGTTATAATGGCACCCAAGAACTAAATAACCTTCATGTTGCGTCCCTTGAAATTTAGTGTAGGAAACAATTTGGTTTTATTTTAAACCAAATTACCAGGATGCAACATCTTCTCTGTAAGAAATTTCAAAACCAACTTTGTTGTAGTCCGTGTAATATTTCCTCTAAGATGTAATTTGCATAATTTGGTGTATCTAGTTGGAGTAAAGTCTGATACAACGCTTTCGGCATAAGTATTTATCTTTAGGGAAACTAAACAAATCCGCCACCACGTTTGTGTAGTTTCTTAGACATACTCAAGAAGACTATACTAAGGAGATGCAACTTCCTATGACGGCTGTATATAAAAGCGGCCCTTATGTCGGGGATAGCCGTCGCGGCGCTGTCGACAGCGTGTACTGTCGTTCGAGAGTTGGAAGCGAGCTAAATTAACCTGTAATCGCTGTTAAAAGTCAGTTTACGGTTGTTAATCCAATGGAGTGTATTTCAAGTGTGTTATTAATTGTTAAAACATGGTCCGAATTTCCAGTTACTCTCAGCAAATGTTTGACATTGACAGTTCACGAGTTTTGTGAATGAATAATTGTACACCACGGCCGCCTTACTTGTCAGCTTTTAGCGGTCCGCTTCGAAACGGGAGTTGCGTGTCCTTAGTATAGTGTTCTTGGACATACTACTATTGACTTCATTACCCGCAACTGTTTTGAATGTCAGTAAATCCCGATGCGCTGACGATGCATTTATTTCACAACCATCTGTAACGGTTATTTAGGTGTTTATTTGTGCAATACTGATGGTAATACACTAACACGCACACCAGCAAGCGCTAACGAAGGCACTAAGTGACTTGTCGATTAAAACCCCAATTATAATTGATAATTGCAATCAACATGTAGCTCCCATCTGTACACACAGCTCACACGACGGCCATACTGATCGTCTTCTTAAGCTCTAAGAAGTAAGATTTATTACTGAATTTGCCGAAATCCTGCCAATTACATGTATTTTGTAAATTCAAGAAAGACAAAACAAGACAAAAGACAAGAAAGGCTGAAAAATGTTTCAGGTTAGGGGCGCTAAATAGCTAAGTCCGTTTCTGCTTCGCAATAATTAATATCAAGCCTTATTCATTAATTAATAAACTTTTAATTGAACATCAAACAGGTCTTAAAGGGAACATGGCAATTTTATTTTCTGTAAGTTAAATTTAATTGTTAAAGTAGAGTAGGAACTGAATATCGTCTATTTCAGTTAAAGTGACAGCGAAACGCGTTGAGCTAATACAGTAGAATCATTATTCTTGAAATAAACTTCCATAACAAAAGCACATTGAATGTTCGTCCCATTCTCCGTATCGTCAACTAATCTTACATATCTCAAACATGCTTGATCACTTGATTTTTTGTTATCTTATTGTTTTTTAATGGAAACAGTTTGAGGATCGTAGGTACTTGATTCTGCCTTACTCTGTATAAGTGCATAATAACAGCCATACCACAATGAAAACACCTGTTTGCAAATTACGAAGACCGTCTTAAGAAGCAAGCCCCTCAAAGAGAAACAAAACCCGTTCCATTCCAACAGCGCCGAAGTGTCAATAAGAAGCTTACACCGTTTCAGGTTCTTTTTATCTAGTTAAATATTATGTAAAATGTGTAGGCGATTACTGTTGCAGGAAATCCACCTAAGAGAATTGAGTGGTAATTTTTTAAAAATTATTTAAGGTAAAGGTCGACTTTTTGGTGTCGGAATAAGCAAAAATAAATATACTATTGACACCTATCATAAAATACAGGGCGTTTTATTTGAAAATTTGCAAAAACGGGTTTGACGATATTGATTTTTCTAAAATAATTTTGTACACCCCCATTAAATTGTTTAGTTCCAGCACAAGTTTTAAATCAAATAATCCCAGCGTGGACATCATCTGATTGTTTAATGAAATATCAACAAATGCTGTACTAGAAATTTAAATTTTGAATAAACAGTTAATATTGACTAAACAATATTTCAAAAACTTGACAAAACACAAAGAGCTCCAGTTACAATAGAAAAATGCAAGGTGTTAGCTTTAAAAAGGTACACTTTCATGCATCACACTTTTTAAGACACTCTGTATATGTGCCACTTTTTTGAATATGTGACTCCCTTAACCTTATTAACATTCTCTTAATCGGATTTTTATCTGAATAACAATAAAGTTATAATCGCAGAACGGAGTCCTAAATGGACACCCATGATACAATGAAACCTTTCCTGTTCAAGTTATCGTCCTAACTCTCTAATAAATAATTACTTTAAAAAATCAAAGTCCAGTTCTATGAAAACTATTTTTTGAAAGTGTTGGATTGAAATTATATCAATAAAAGAATTTCATTGTGAATTTATAAATATCCAATTTTTTTATGATGCAATTACTGAATTAGTGGTACATAATCACAGCTTCTGGCTTAGCTTTCCTAATAAACAATAATAATTAAACATCTAGGTATCATAGCAACAAGTTAACAATTGTTTCAAATAAGGATTTGCAATGTTTTTCCTTAAATACTAAATTGTTTTTTGCTAAATGTTATTCCCGAGCACTTTAACCGCACTTTGATTGCCTTTATGCACTTTTAGTTTATAAATACTAATTTTCAAGTTATTTAGCACTATATTGTAGACTTTTATCACTTTTAGCTTTTCATATGCTCTTTGCATTCCTGTGCTTCCTTACACTGCTTTGTAACCCTTCAGCTGCCTTATCGATTGTTGGCATAATGATATAAAAAGGGAACGCTGCATAAAGTTTTGTAACGCTTCAAAACACCTCTGTACTTTCGTAAATTTATTATTATGTCTTGTCGTTACACAATTTAATCTGCCAGTCATCAGAAATTAGCTACATTTGCCACACCGACCACCAATAATAAAAATTAAGCTGAACGCAACCCTGCCGATACTGTTCTATTCAAATACTAGCCTCTATTAATTACATTACAGTTATTGCTAATTATGTTTTATATAATTATCAATGTTTATTAGTGACTTATTGCTGCAATAAATAGAATACCAATTCTGGACCTATTTGATTTTTTTTAGTTTTCGTACTTTTGCAATGCAACCAAAATTGCGGTACGTATTTTACCATTACAGTATAGTATAATACTTGACGCACACCTACGTAGAGTAACGACGAGAGAGCTGAAATAATCATATATTTATGGCACCAGTGCTGACATGAAGCACAACATGGCAACTGTTGCAGAAGAATGAGCATCGTAGCATCACCACGAAAAGCCAAGAGTGGTTTGCACTACACAAAAAATTAAGAGTTATAAATGCAATTGAAAATAACATGGGCGAATAAGATAAAAATTAAGACGTATCATCACTGATAAAAGACAATATAGAACGAAAAAACAAATGGAATATTCCAGTTAAGATATATGAACAAGATCATAAGACAACAAGATATGTAAACTATTTTAACTTGTAAATATAAGCTACAACCAAGGACAATGGAAACGTCTACACCGACAAGCAGGTGTTAACCGGAATATACTTACATATTTATAACAAAATATATAATAATTAAGTTTTGTGGAAAAATTACAAAGAAAAATACAGACTAATATTCTTCAATAGAATTATAGAGAAATCAATGTACAAATGTACAGAATTGAAAACTAAACAAAGTACAACTGAAGACAGAAAGCAAAATGAAAAGCAATAAAACTAAAGAAAAAGTTCTATATACAGGGCGGGCTAGGTGACTTGGAGCCACTTACTTCTTGGGACTGCAACCCTACGTACACATACCCTGGCAACACTCGTAAACGCACGTTAAATTGAAAGAACTCTACACTATTGAGCAAAAATATCATAAATATTCAGCCAGAAATTGAAAACAAGTTAATAAAATCGAAAAACCATTCAGTAAATGCTGCATCAGCTAACAATGTCGATCACAAACAATAATTATTTATGTTACACGTACGAAATTAAGGACTTTAATGCTGAGTCATATAAATACTCAACACTTTCATTTTTAAAACTGAGTAACTTCTCAGCCATTTCTTGTTCTATTCCTATCTTCTCTAAGCGAACGGACGAGCGACAGTTTATGGACAAGCGAGCGCAGCGAGCGAGGCACATAAATACGGCGAGTCTAAAAGTTCGCTTTCGTGCGAGTACATAATTTTTTTCCAGTTGTAAATGGAAGATAGGAAAACATGCTGAAATCCTTGGATCTCATGGTCTCCACAACTAATGCCATCCAGGATCAGCAACTACAACATCCCGATGTACAAGCTCTCATTAAGAACGAAAATGAGCATTTCGCCTTGGTGATAGTTGAATTCCTCATGCCAACAATGATCGCGTTTTCGGAAAGGTTTAAATGCCCCTTCATCGGAGTGACTTCGCTAGACGCCCCCATCAACGCCTATCGAGCTGTGGGAAACCCGACTCACCCTGTGCTGAATCTTGAATTTATGCTTCCCTTTAACGGAAAACTCGCTTTTCTTGAGCGAGTGCTAAGCTTGTGCTTAATCTGTGTCTGATATTCTACGCCGATTGGTATTTATACCCACTACAGCAGCAGACCATTCAGAAGAATTTTGGAGAAGGTTACCCTTCTGTACAAGACCTCCAAAAGAAAATGAGCATGCTTTTTGTAAACGCAGATCCAGTTTTCCACCAAATTAGGCCTTTGGTTCCTGCTGTTGTACAAATTGGTGGAGGATCCCACAGGCAACCTCCGAAACTATTACCCACAGTAATTATTTTCACTGTAGAATTTTCTACCAATATGTAGGGGGAGTAGAATTTTCGGCAGATTTCCAGCAAAATTAAATCCATTAGTAAATTTGCAGTTTCAACAAATGTTCAGTAAATTTCCAGTAAGTTTTCAGTTTTCAGTGAATCTGCAACAGATTTTCAGTAAGTTAAAGTTGCAACAAGTTCTCGGTGAATTAACAAATTTTCAATAGCTTTTTACTACAAATTTTTCAGTAATTCAGCGAAATATTTACAATCTCATTTTCAGATTAAGGTAGAGTTTAAGTAAGTTCTAGTAAATTTGTAACAATTTTCAATAAATTTGTAGTAAATTTATAATATATACTACCTTCAACCGATATCTAGTAAATTTTCAGTAAATTGGCATCTATTTTTGACGAAATTGTAGCAAATAATTTTAAAACTTCTAAACTTTTCTATGGCTTGAAAGTAGGATTCTCATAGATGTATAACTATTTTTTATTGAATTTCATTGAGTAATTTTCAGTAAGTTTGTTACAAATGCTTTACAGAAAATTTATAGTAAATTGCAAGCAACGTTTAAGCAAATTTTCAGTAAATCTTTAGTAAGATTGAATACTATGTTCATCAGATTTCTTGTAGGTTTACAATATGTTGCATTGATTTTAGGTAAAATTGCAATAAATAATATATAATTTGCAATAGCGTTAAAGTAGGGTTTCATAAATTTGCACATAGTAAATTTTTGGTACAGTTACTACAAACTGTCAGAAAAATATCACGGTTTCAGCAGCCTACAACTAAAATTTGGGTTTATCTACAACAAATTTTATTGAGTAAATTCTTAGTAAATTTGTAGTAAATGCTCTGCAGAAAATTTGTAGTAAATTTATAGCTGCTTTTGAAATTTGCAACAAAACTGGTAATATTGAGTGCTATTTTCAGCAAAATTCTTGCAAGCTTTCAGTAAGTTGTTTTAATTTTTGGTAAAATTGCAATAACCAATGAATAATTTGCAACAGTTTTGTTTTTCACAAATTTATAGTGAGTTATCTTTGAAATTTTGATGCAGATTCACTTAAATATCAAGTTTTCAACAGCTTATAACTAATTTTTCGAAATATGAGCAATAAATTTTTATTCGGCTTTATAGACTAAATTTTCAATAAGTTTTTAGTAAATTAGTAAATTCTTTGTAGAAAATTTATAGTAAATTCGCACATTTACAGTAACTTTGTAAAACCTCTTTAATTTGCTTGTAAACTCTATTTTCAACAGATATCTTACACGCTGTAAGTTGCATTAATTTTAGGTGTCCAATAGCTTTGAAGCAATGTTTCCGTAAATTTTCAAAAATTTAACAGTAAATTTTGATACAGTTACCGCAAATTATGAGTGAAACATCAAACTTTTAAAAACTTATAACTATTTTTTTTCTATATGTGCAAAAAAATATCAATAAATTTGATTTAGTAAATTTTCAGTGAACTTGTAGTAAATGCTTCACAGAAAATTCGTAGTTAATTGACAGCAGCTTTTAAATAAATTTGCATAAAATTATTCGTAAAATTTGGTACTATTTTCAGCAGATTTATTGTTTCAGTTTTCAGTAACTCCCATTAATTAGGTAAAATTGCAATAAACCATAATTGATTTAAACCATTTTGAAAGTTTTTCATAAAATTGTAGTAAATGTTTAATGCAGATATGACAAACCGCCAGTGAAGTATCAACTTTTCAACTACTTATAACTAATTTTTTGATAATGTGCAATAAATTTTCATTAAGTCATGGAGTAAATGCTAGTAAATTAGTGAATGTTTTGCAGGCAATTCGTAATTTGTCATCTTTAAACATTTGTCACAGCTTCAAATACAATCAAAAATTACATAATTTTTATACCTGACAGGATGTACGATATAGCAATGGTAAAACAAGGAGAATAGATTTTTTATATTTTGAACTCGTTATCTATTACAAAGAGATATTTGAGCTATTAATAAAACACTTCATACTAAGTGAACCAGATCTCTTCCGGTGATATTTATAAACCACTTTATATCTGATATGTTTTAATACAACATTAAAAGTGGCTCATGCGAAATATTTAACCTTTACATCCATATAGAAATGAATCAGCGCTCCCAGGTTTCCATATTGATCCATAAAACTTACCGTGCAAAAAATTAGTCTTTTAGTTCAACCTTTTGAGATAAGTTTTTCTTAAATGCCTTATGATTGTAAATAGTTATACCAACTTTCACAATCCCAACCGCTTAAGTCCTATTTATAAGATTATAAATTGAAGCATGAGAATACTTTCGAACTAATTTCTTGCTGCTTTATGTCACCAACATCAACATATTTTTGTCATTTAAGGACCTACAAATACTGCTAGATGGAGTATCAGAAGGATTCATATACTTCGGCTTGGGAACAAACATCAAAAGCAAAGACCTTCCCAAGAAAACCATGGACATTCTTATGCAAACGTTTGCAGAACTTCCATACCTGATATTGTGGAAATGTGAGCTTGAAGACTTGCCCAACAAACCAAACAATGTCAAAACTGCTAAATGGTATCCCCAACAAGATATACTTAGTGAGTTGCAATGCATTGTCCTTGCTTCAGCTGCAATCTAGCGTATTAACTTTCAGAACACCCTAACATCAAACTTTTCATAACTCAAGGAGGAATCCAGTCTATAGACGAAGCGGTTTACGACGACGTCCCTATACTTGGAATGCCTGTTTACGCAGATCAACCAACCAATGTAAAGAGGATGGTGGCGAAAGGGTTTGGCTTGTCTGTAGACTACACCAAAATGGACAAAGAATCTCTCAAGGAAACAATCTTGGAAGTGATTAATAACCCAAAGTAAATATTACAACGACGACTAGTTGGCAATTTCTAAACGGTTGCTTTTTCTAGATATCGAAATCAAATTAAAAAGTTAGCGGAGTTAGCCAGAGATCAACCAGTGACTGGTTTGGAACGTGCAGCCTGATGGACAGAATACGTTCTAAAGCACAAAGGTGCCAAGCATTTAAAAAGTGGTTCAGTTGACATACCCTTTTATCAGTTCTATCGTTTAGATGTTATAGGTATATGTTCAGCGGTAACCGTAGCACTTAGTTATTTATTGTTTTTCACTCTCAGAAAGGCTCGACCATTAATGAAACCAAAGCTAAAATATTTGTAATTGAACATCTTTAAGTTAACTAATTTATTATTTATGTAATATCTGTGTTACGTGATTGTTTTTTTAATAAACCAATTTTGTTTAAAAATGTATTTTTTTCTATAGCTCATGTTAAAGTGTGCTTTTATCAACTCAAAACAAAAGGTCAAGTTTTACTTTAACAGCAAGGGTAGATAAAGTAGCACTTTAACATCAAGGATAGATAAAGTAATTTAATTTTCTAACTTTTGTTTAAATTGAATATGACAGCTTCGTATTATCGTAGCAACCCAATCTAGCTACTGACATTTTGAAATGTCATTATTTTCTTTCTTGCTATAGAAAAAATATTGTATTATACACGACGATAAAGTTATTTCTATCCACTCTTGAATCATTAACGTCTCGACTTCGTCTCGACGTTAAACGATTCACTCGTGGATAAAATTTAACTTTATCGTCTTGTATAATAAATTACTATTTTATTTCCCCTATGCTGAAAGAAGAAATGATATATTTGTGACTTATTGTAGATGGGAAGGAACCACTCCAGTAGACTACTTAACGCTATTTGGGTTAATGTAATTGGTCTTAAATCCATATTTTAAAAATGCATTGCTGTCACTTAAACAGGGTACCATTTAATACATATCCATCATTTTAAATTTATAAATTGTACATGGACAAGGATATATTATTTATTAGATATGAACTTTCAATGCAAGAAAGACATTTCTTTTAAATTCATGGGCAATAATAAGCAGAAACACTAACAAGAAAGTTGGTATTACAAATTTTAATAATACGAAAGTGTTTGTCCTTATAAAAAGTTATATCAGTGTGAGATGTGCACAACAATAAAACTTAAATTAATTTTTAAGGCTTAAACACATACATTTTATTTGAAGTTATTACAAAATATGTTTATAATAGACAGCTACGTAGACTGAAATCTTAAACGGACAAAATATGCAACAAACATACGAAATAGATAAATTTGTATTGCCTCAAATGATGCTTTACCCCGCCAGCGTGGCTCAGATGGTTAGAGCATCGGACTGCGGCGCGGAAGTCTGGAGTTCAAATCCCAGATCGATGCCTGGCGGGCGGCCTACCCAGTCGCTTTAAATAATTGGGAACCTGCGTTCGAAAGAACAAGGGGTAATAATGCGGCTGTCTAATGCGTGGTGCTCACCACATCACCACGTGTCATGAATTTGACACGCGACAGTCGGGTGTGAGAGCGAGGATACGGAAGCTCTAACCTTCCGCCTTGCAGGCCAAGCTCCTTCATGGGGTGTTAGTGCCTCACCATTATTATTATATTCTTGAATTTTGTAGGATCTGCAGGTTCTTCTTGATAATGCAAGACAAGGATTTATATATTTCAGCTTAGGAACAAACGTTAAAAGCAAAGACTTATCGAAAGCAACACAAAGTGTCATACTTGAAACATTTGCTCAACTGCCTTACCTAGTGCTGTGGAAATTTGAACTGGAAGCTGACGATCTGACAATGAAACCAGATAATGTCTTCGTATCTAAATGGTATCCACAACAAGATATATTTAGTAAGTATAAAATGCAAGAAAACCTACATCTACAACATATACTAAACATTTTCAGAACATCCGAATATCAAGTTATTCATTACTCAAGGTGGTCAGCAATCCATTGAAGAAGCAATATATGACAATATTCCAATAGTCGGGATGCCATTTGCTGGAGATCAACCAGCTAATGTCAATCGACTTGTAGCTAAAGGTCTAGGGTTGTCTGTAAACTACGAGACTTTAAATAAGAAAACTTTTATAAACTCTATATTAGAGGTCATTAATAATCCGAAGTATGTATTGCATAAATAAGACAATGCATAAACTAATATTGATATATTTTAGGTATCTCAAGAAAGTCAAAGAAGTATCTAATTTGGCCAAAGACACACCAATGACAGGCTTGGAGCGGGCAGTTTGGTGGACAGAATACGTTTTGAGGCACAAAGGAGCCAAACATTTGAGAAGTCCTGCCCTTGATATACCTTTATACCAATATTTACTTCTAGATGTTATAGGTTTTTGCATTTTAATAGTATTACTACTTAGTTACCTATTGATTATGTTAGTTAAACTATTACGTAGATTAATCAATATCTATTTAGTGCCTAAACCAAAAATCAAAGTAAGCTAATTGTTTTATGTATGCACAAATCTTCTTTTAATGTACTTAGTTAAGTTTATATATTTTTTTTTTTTTTTTTTTTTTAGTGGAGCAGCCGTTGAACGCGGATGGTTCCTCGATCAGTACTTAGCAGCTTATTCCGAAAAAAGTCTTAGTGCCGTTATAAAAGTTATCTTTCTAGTGCGATAATCTTGTGCATACAAAGCCCCCAACCTAATCGCGCGCCTTGAGCGCTGCGATAAAAACTTTTGTGACTGAAACCAATCGGTCAACATTTCCTACATACGAGAATTATCAGGAGATCTTCTAGCCGCCAAGATGCTGAAAAACGTGAGTAAAAATACCACTGCACTGCATGCAAATGATCACAATAACATAAAATTTGCCGGTGTAAACGAAATGGAAATTGACAAGAACAATCCTCTAACTCCTGAGGTTATTATTATCGAAAAAGGAAATTTAAGTCAAGATAACAGTCAACATATCTTAGCTACTTCCAGCCAAAAACGTTATAATGACTCACCCGAAGATCATGGCATTAATAAAAAATACGTATTTGATAATTCCCAACTGATAACACAAAACAGATACTACTTACCGGTTAATGCTCTGAACCGAATTGACACAACCACAACTATACCACAATTAAACACTGAAGAAACACAAGTAACCAAAAAACCCAAAATACCGCCAATCTTCCTACACGAAGCGAATAACTACCAAAAAGTGGTAGACGATATAAAAACCATAGTAACTGAAGAATTTACCACCACCTGCAAAGGTACATTTCTAAGAATTAATCTAAGCCAAATAGACGATTATCGAAAATTAACAAAATTCTATGATAGTAATAAAGTCAAATACCATACCTTTAGAAACCCACAATCTCAGCAGATATCAGCCATAATGAGAGATATACCCACCTCAATCCCCGAAGTCGAAATCCTAACCGAACTGAACAACCTAAAATATCCCGTAACTAAAGTGACAAGACTCTACAACAAGCAGAGACTTCCAATACCCATTTGCGCTCTGGAAATAACAAAAACGGAAGACAAGAACAATATTTACAACCTTAACAAAATATTCCAATGTATAGTAACAGTGGAGCCGCGACGAAAATCACCTGACATCCCTCAATGCAAAAGGTGTCAGCGTTACGGCCATACTAGAAATTATTGCCAACTAGAACCCAGATGCATAAAATGCACCGGATCTCATTTGTACACACAATGCCCAAAGACATTAAACGAAAAACCACAGTGTGTTAACTGCGGACTGGAGCACCCCGCAAATTATAGGGGCTGCTCATACTACCCTAAAGCGCAAACTAAGCTTACTACAAGCAACCTAAATAATGTACGCACAAACAAATCAGGCCCAAACATCAATGAAAGAAACTTCCCTCCGTTACCCAATCGTCGTCAACCCTTCTCTGCAGAAGCAAATACATACTCAGCAGTAACAGAAAATTCAACCTCAACTTCAGATAACATATCAGGAATTATAACAATAATAGTAAAATCAATAATAGATATTCTCAAACCACATCTGGCATCAATTATCCCGATAATTATGCGTCAATTTTCTGAAGAATTTAATGGATATAAATAGCAACCTCATTAATGGTATAACAACACCCAGCAATGGCATAAACGAAAACTCAAATAACTTATTAAACAGTGAACCGGTGCGGCCAATCATAAACAAATTAAAAATACTCAACTGGAACGCAGATGGGATAAAACGACAAAGATCCGCATTTATAGCCTTTTTAGCGCAACATAACGTAGACATAGCCTGTATAAGCGAAACCCACCTTTCAGTCAACGAAAACCTCCAAATACCTGGCTATAATATATTCAAGAATGACCGTATTGCAGAAAAAGCATCCGGTGGAGTGGCTATAGCAGCAAAGAAGAAGTTATTAGTTACTCTTCTTCCCAATGTTCAATTGCTCAGCCTAGAAGCTATCACTATTAATCTAGCCTTAAATGACAACAGCTCATTAAACATTACATGCGTTTATAAGCAACCCAACAAACGTCTGGAAGAAGCAGATGTTCGAAACCTCCTGGATGGTAACGAACCTACAATGATAATTGGAGATTTTAATAGTAAAAATAAAATTTGGGGCTGCAGGACAGATAACCCATCTGGCACAAAATTACACACCTATGCTTCAAATAACGCGGCAATAATTGCAGCACCAGATGAATACACATATTACCCTTATAGGAGAGATCATTTACCAGACATTCTTGATATAGCGGTATTAAAGAACTTCAATCGTCCTATCTATCAAACGGTACATATAGATTTAGATTCGGATCACGTACCGGTAACGATAACATTCTTTTCTGAACCTCGTATAGTTCGAAATCAACCCCGTCTTATTAATGGAAAGGTCAACTGGGAACAGTTCCACGATGAAATAAATCAACGGATAACAAACCCCAGTCGAATCACAACTGCCGAAGATATAAACAAGGCGATTAGTAACCTTACGGAAGCGATCAAAACGTCTATAAGTCATTCAACGACAGTAAAAGATGCAAGAAGGCAAGCCAATTTCAATGCGCCTCCACTGAAAATTCTGAATGTAATTAATGAGAGGAATAAGTTAAGAAGACTTTGGCAGAAAACCCGCGATCATCATCTAAGACCATTGATTAATCAATTAACACGCCGCATCAAATGGGAATTAGATGCATTAAGAATTAACGCCTACAGAAAATATATAGAAGAACTGACACCCAAAGACCAAACTCTTTGGCAAGCCACAAAAAAGATATTACGGAAACCAGAAGTTATGCCAGTAATCATTCACAATAACAGAAATGTAACCTCTGCCCACGACAAATGCGAAGTTTTTGCTAAGCACCTCGAAACAGTTTTTACAACAAGTAGCAACAACAATGATGACATCAATGAAATCACACAAGAACCAGCAAGTACATTGCCTCCCTTAGCAGATTTCAAAACAACGTCACCTAGTGAAATCGAGGAAATTATTTCCAAGCTAAAAGTAAAGAAATCTCCCGGTGATGATCTAATACCGAACATAGTTCTGAAGCAATTAACTAAAAAGGCGCTTGCATACCTAGCAACCACATTTAACGCATGCTTACGGTTAGGGCATTTTCCTTCGAATTGGAAGCATGCTCATATTTTACTCTTCCATAAACCCGGCAAAAACAAACATGATGTAAATAGCTATAGGCCAATTAGTTTATTGCCAAGCTTATCGAAGGTCTTCGAAAAAATCATCCAAACCCGGATTTCAGACGAACTTCAAACTAAGGGAATTTTACCCACCTTCCAATTTGGGTTTCGGCCAAAACATTCTACCATCCACCAGCTAACTAGAATTACCCAGATAATTGAAGAAGGATTCGAGAGTAAGAAACACACCGCAGCAGCATTTATCGACATTAGACAGGCGTTCGATAGGGTCTGGACTGATGGGCTTATCTATAAACTCATAAATATACAAATAGACTCATACCTGGTAAAAATAATAGCATCCTTTCTTACAGATAGAACCTTTTCTGTTTGTATTAACTCAAGTGTTTCTACTGTCACTAAGATCAGAGGGGGTGTGCCGCAGGGATCTGTTTTAGGACCAATTTTGTTTAATATCTATATGTTTGATATCCCCCAACCTCCGAGTACTACGATAGCTATGTTTGCTGACGATACAGCGCTAATAGTTCAACACGAAGATATAGCTACTGCCTCGCAACAGCTACAGAACTCAGTCAACGTTCTTATGGGTTGGTTTAAAACGTGGAAACTGGAAGTCAACGAAAACAAGTGCGAAACCAAAATATTTACCTTAAGGAGACCTCAAGAGCCAGCTAACATAATAATTAATAACAGACCAATCGAATGGAATCCTCCCGACAGTGCTATAAAATACCTAGGTATTTATATGGATCGGCGATTAACGTGGGGATACCACATTAATCGCAAATTGAATCAGTGCTACAACAGATTGGGACAGTTATATCATCTAATTAACAAAAGATCCCCTCTTAAAACGGAGTGCGCGCTACTAATTTATAAATCAGTGCTTCGACCCATAATGACTTACGGGTGCACAGTCTGGGGTGCAGCGTCAAAATCCCAAATCAACAAAATACAGACTCTTCAAAACAAAATCCTCAGAATTTCTATAAACGCTCCTTGGTATGTAAGAAATTCCCAAATCCACCGCGAGTTAAAAATCCCACTAATACGTGATCATATCCATAAACTAAGCAACACCTATTATCATAATATTCACAACTGTGATAGTGCAGAGACATATTCGCTAGGTAAACGACATATTCACAAAAGACTGAAAAGACAATTACCGCAAGATATATTTCTAACCAGTGACGAAAGCAGTGAAAACGATTAACACGAAAAAGCGCTCTATGTATTGTACATAATATTAAGTATAGTTATAGTTCTATGTTATCAATACTATGTATAGCATTTTGTATGCTGATCTAGTAATTAAAATTTAAAAAAAAAATAAAAAAAAATTTTTTTAGTTACTTTATTAGTAAATTGATATTACAAAGTGTTTCTTAAGTTACACGAATAATAAAAAAATATTCATGGAGGAGGTCCCTATCACATATATAAATACGCAACGAAGTGATTATGATCTGTAAACGAGCACATTGATGAATCTACTTAACATTTAATTAGAATTATAAGAATTGCTACTCAACGGCTGTTCAGCTAAACAAGGTTGTTCATATGCCAACCACGCAGTTTTATTTGTCCCACCCTCTACAACTCTTGGTGCACAGCTCAAAATAACTCGACTTTCATAACAAACAAATAGTATACTAAAATTAGGCAGGCAAAAAATAAATTGATTAAACATGGCACTGGAACCGATACAGCGAAGATAGAAGTTTCACCAGGCACTTCAAAATGCTATTGACTTACGTAAGCCACGGAGGCGGTACCTGTAGTTTATGAGATTTCACAAGGGGTGCTACGACCTATAAGAAATTCATATTGCGTTCTGAGAAGCTTCAAGTCATTTTCGAGATGCTTCTTGGGGAGTGACACATTGTAACTAAGGATGGCGAAGGGCGGCCCTTACCTGTTGGCGAAAGTTGTACTAGGTATTTTGCCAGCTGGTAAATATCGGCCTAAGTTGACTAACTCGTCGTGAAGGTCGGGGCTCCAGCAAAGCTGAAAAAGAAACTAAGGGAGAGGGCGCCAGATCCTCGACGCAGACAAATCCTTGGGCCAGACCTTCCTCAAAGTAGGGATATACCAAGCCAATCAAAATAATACCATAACCAATAACTAGTAACGAGATTTATTCCGTTCTATAGTGCTCAACCATACACAACGCATAAAAGACACATACCAAGAATATACATATAAACCAAATCAACAAACATTATAAATATATCACAGAGAGGTTATCCAATCACATAACAATATCACAAGTTCGACCTATATAAAGAAAAGTAGTGCTGTGTAATTCCAAAACTTGCCAGAAGAGCATTGGATGCTACGTAAACACCTAGTTAAGCATCCAAATCATAAATCAAATATCTAAACGCAGAAGCTTGTCTGACTCTCTATACAGTAGTCGCCATGAAGCGGAGATCGACACAACACGTGGCATGACTAAATTAATCTAAGATCAAAACCAAAAAACTAAATATTTAAATAGACTCCGTTAAGCAGAGTGCTATCCAAGACGGGACTTGGGGTGCGTATAGCGCAAGTATAAAGAAAGGCCAACGTTCAACCCCGACAGTTGGCTTAGTTAATTGACTTTACTGCAAACAAAATTTAGACGGGGCGGTACCTGCAGTTTATGAGATCTCGCAAGGGGTGCTAGGACCTATAAGAAATTCATATTGCGTTCTGAGAAGCTTCAAGTCATTCAGTTGCGGTCATTCTAAACCCTAATCTTGAAACTGAGTTTACCCGCAGACAACTAAATTAAACACAGCAAAAGTCCCGCGGCCGGTAGCGTGGCCACAGCACAAAATTGACACAAATCGTATTGCAAAATGAAGTTAACGAGGTTAACGCTTTACGTTGTTACGCGTACGTGAGAAAGTAATTATTGTTAAAGCTGCCGTACAACATATTAAAGCAATCTAGAGGGGCAGGTAAGTACATCAATTAGTCAAAATCACAATTAAGCAGATAAAGCACCAAAAACGTTATACAAAAAAAGGATCATATCAAATTCAACCATAGGGCAACTAAAAATTAAACAAGGTTAAATACTATATATAACATTTCAGATGCGATGCACGAGATGCGGGGTGGGTGAATGCAGCAGTCAGGCAGTTCACCGAGCAGCTGGGTCAAGTGCGAGCCATGGCGAAGCCTCGCAACCGGCTGCGGGTGACCCTAGTTCCAGAAGCATCGATAGCAAAGGGTGCAAACAACCAAAAGTCGAGTTAGCACATCTCGCACATGCACAGCATGGACCCCGAAACAGAAATGGTCCCACGCAGTAAAGGGACTCCAGAAAGTATAAAAACGATTTCAAGTAATAACATGAAAGGATTCCATGTGGTTACGTAATAAAAGCCTAAAAATACAAATTTCCAAGTACATTACGGGGCTAAAGGGAGGAAACCGTAGACAACAAACCTTGAGTTGAAGATAAGCCAAGAGTGCAGCCCAAAATGAAGAGCGGGGCCCCCAATCAAATCCGCAAATGCGTAGCGAATGCAGGCGGTTTCACACACACAAGCCACCATAACATTCCAGAGGGTTACAATGCCGCACATATCCTCCACAAATCCTAGCGAGCCATAATTAAAGTCTTAACGAAGCAAAGACCCCAGGGGACGACCATCTTACACGAAACAGGACTGGCATGGAATGGCCGAAAATTTGCCAAAAATAGTGTAATTCAACTTACCAAAAGTTCCAAAATTTGAAAAAGGACCATCAGAAGAACTTAGGAATGCAAAGTGTGGTTTAAACTGATAAGGATAACTGTAGCTTGCTCAAAAATTGTTAAAGATGTTGATAGAGTTGCCTAACCAGTTAGATAAAAATGTACTGGATATTTAGGAATAAATGGGAATACTGGAATCCAATTAATTATTTGAAGTATTGCAAGCGAAACTACAAAATGAGCGTAACAACATTTACAATTAAGTAAGGTAAGGTTAACGTTTAATTAAACCCTTTACCTACCGCCAGGCGGTGCGCTATTATTTAACTTATTTGTCTACTATTTTGACAAGTATTTAAAAGCACTCCATAAATCAGCAAAATACGCTAAATTATCAAAAAAGGGAAATTGATAATCACAAAAGATTGATCACTAGTAATAAAAATAAAATAAATGTAGAATTTCCAAGAAGTAACAAACACGATCCGGCAGAATAAGCAGGTACCGACCGCAGAAAGACTCTTCCTCGGGTACTCGATATGTGGAATAAAGAAAACCTGCCCTCCAACTATAGATCTTCAACGTCGAATTGATTCGCCAGCTGCAGGGCGACAAACAGCTCCAGTTAGAAGACCGGAGATATGACTATTTCGACGTTCGCAAAATAACAACAGGAGACCCTCATAAATCGCCCAAAACACATTGGCCGTACAAGATTAGAAAATGACCAATACAACCCAAAAAAGAGAGCTGCAAATGAATTCAATCACGTCGCGCCATGTGAAACAAACGACTTTATTGACTACCCTAAGTCTTGATCGGTCTCGAAGTGATTCTGTTGCTGGCGAAATAACAGTCGGCGCATATCATCAAAGAGCGGTATTATACCGCTTTAACTAATTACTTTCTTTTGCAAGCATCTAGCTTACATCTCCAATCCCAGAAGAAAAATTAAAGACTGGAGATTTAAAAAAAACATTTTAGACTTTGCGGCTTAACTATCTACAAAATAAAAAATTTACTTTAAGCAACTACATTAATTTCCGTCATTTATCACTTTTCTAACAATAAGAAATATAAATTATAAGCAATAATGTTGTTGAACAAGGTCTAGGCATGCCGAATACTTATGGTCATATGGTCAATGCCTTACTACAATTTGCCAAAACTAAAGTGGTTGAGAGCTACTACGAGCATCTGGGTCTAGGTCAGAAAATTTGGGTTCAAATCCCAATAACTTCAACAGCGACAAACATCTTCTGTCGATTTCACAACCAGATCTGGTTTTGGCATCCGTGGGGTCTCATTGACAGTCTGGCCAGTTTCCTGCTACCCTAATTATAAAAGTAGCATTAGTTGGGCAATCGGTACTGCCACCGGTCCCAATAAAATTGCTCCGTACTAATCCCGGGAATCCAAAGCAGGTAGTATAGTAATTAGTATTCTCTGCTTCACATGAAAGGCCTGTGAAATAGAAAGCGCAGAAAGGAGTGAGACCCTACTGTATTAACCCCATATATACTATAAACACAGCATGAATATAGTTCATTCTACAGATAATGCGACCCGATTGGCAACCGGCGCCTTTGAAATTCCGGGTCTGTTGGTGATAAAGGGGCTACCGGCCGCACACAGTGCACACCAATCTATGTGCGAAAAATATGCTTCTTCTTCTTCTTCTAATTTCTAAAATAAGCTAACAGCCTATTCTTCGCCATATTATTAGACGGCGTCACGCCACTGTTTTTTTTGTCGCCCAATACTTTTTCTTCCCCTAGGTTGGCCGTCCCGTGCGATTCGTACCACTCTACTCTCGTCCATTCTATCTATATTTATATATATATATATATATATATATATGCAAAACGTCAAACTCGCCTCCGAAAGCATACGTCGATACGAAGAACTGGCCTCATTTTTGGAGGCCAGTACGAAAAATCGGAGGCGACTAGGTATCCCCATGTATAAGTGTTCCATTCAACAGATGGTGCAACAAGCATCGATTTAACAGATTTTTTGGTGGAGGTGAGTTTGACAGTACACATATTCAGTTATACACTTCAGTTGGTAGAGGTTATTCTAGATGGCGCGACCATGTAATACACATATACACCTAACAAAGTGCGCCAGTAGTACTCGCCTCTATCTATGAAACATACTGTTACGCCTCAGAGACTTGGCAAACGCGCACGGGGGCTTATCGCTAGTAATGGATTTAAGTAAATACAATACAACCGCCTGCCACTGGACATTTAATACAGGATCCATCAACGATGCGGGGTGGGAAATATCTCTAAAACTAGGAGATTTACATTAAAATAGCTTATATAAAAGTTGAAGGTACGAAAGTGTTGCATATTACTAAAATATTTCGGATTATACAGGGTGGCTCAAAAACTGTGGCGAACCAAAGTTATTACTCTATATTTAAGAAGCTTAAAAGCTTTGCATTGAAATACCAATAGTTTTATTATGAATTTGTATGGGTCTAACATGAACTGTTTTGGAGATGTTACCGATTTTATAAACAAAATGCTAAACTTCAGGCAGCTGCTGTAGATACTGAAATAAAAAATAAAACATTACGTTTTTTGTGAATTGCCTTTCGAGTGTAAAATAGTGATTCTCGGCATTCATACTATACAAGGTGTCTGCAAATTTAATGATTTCAAAGGTTTTTAAAGGAAACGCACTACACATTTTAGTATTTTTGAAATGCCCCTTTAAAGAGATTTATTTTGATATCTTACTGGATAACTCTGAATTCAACTGTTTTCCAACTATGCGAGTGTGAGTATAAGAAAACAGTGTAAGGCCCCTAAAATGCTTTATTTAAAGGAATCACAAACTAGGTTTAGAAAATAAAAATCCAGCCATTGCTGACACAAAAACCCGAGAAATGCTGGAATAAATTAAATCTGAAAACTAGTTGAGTTTAGGGGTGCTAAATAAGCTATTAGGCGAAAGTTTATTGAAAGAGTTTTTAAGAAATACAGAGATACATAGCGTAATTCATTTACTAAGGCAAAATCATTAAATTTGCAAATTACGAGCACTTTGTATAGTTTTAATACCCATGGAAGAAGGTATTGGGTATACAGTGACCCCCAAAAGGTCGGCATCATATGAGAAAAAAATTATTTTAGATTTTTCAAAAAAACTTTACACGTCAATAATTTGTGCTTGTCTAAAAACCTATTTAGCCCCTATCATATATACCGAGTGACGTTTACTTATTTAGAAAATTCCGTTTTGGAAATTGTCAAAATCTAAAAAGTGCTAGTTTTCGGAAATCAAGTAATATTGCAATGAAATTGCTTTAGAGTGTGTTAGCTTTAATTAACTGAACAATCTCAAGTCCAGAAAACACATTTTTCTTTAACTTTAGCTTTAGCTTTTTCAATTTTTTAAATATTTTTCAGTTTCGCATACCATGACTTAATATTGAAATTAAAATTTTTTATGTAACGACTTTCAAGATTTATAATTGTAAAAAATAATATAAAATGTTAATTGTTCGTTTAGATTTTGTATTATTTACCGAAAACTGATATGTTCCCATAATTTTTACGTTTTTGATCCAATGTGCTTTTTAGGAGAAATATTTTTGAATGATTATTAATATCTATTTAAATGGCTTCTAAAAACTCGAACCTTGTTATCGAATTACTGTTATAAAAATCCAAAAATCCTGTAAACGGTCTTTTACAGTTGTCTGAATGAGAAGCATTTTTAGAACATGTAAGGTGTATAAAGAAAAATCTTCTCATTTAGACAACTGTAAAGGAATATTTACAGGATTCATTAAATGGGTTAGATTAGAGTTTTTATCGAAGAAGCCATTTAAATAGATATTAATTATCATTTAAAAACTCTTCTCCTAAAAAGCGCATTGCATCAAAAACTTAAAAATTATGCGAACATATCACTTTTCGGTAAATAATAAAAAATCTAAAGGAGTAATTAACATTTTATATTATTTTTTACAAATATAGCCTAAATCGTTAGTCTTCACATAAAAAATGTCAATTTTAAAATTAAGTTTTGGTATGTCTTGTTCTTCTTCCTCTTAATATAGGCTGAGAGCCTGTTACTTTCACACACTTGAGTGCGGTTTTATAAGCCATCTTAATCCGCGGCCGGGGTAGGTGGCTAGCCTAACCTCTTGAATTAAGGAAGAATGCCCTCGCAGGGGTCACGACCATCAAAGGTGTTCGTATGATGGCCAGAGAGCGTACGAGGTTATCAATTCCCGGGTGTGGGGCTTGAACCCACTACACTGCGGGCGCCACGAAAGCACCAGCCGGCCACAAGCTGTTGGTATGTGAAATTTTGAAAAATATTTAAAAAATTGAAAAATTAAAGTTTAGCTAAAGTTAAAGAAAAATGTGTGTTTTCTGGACTTGAGATTGTTCAGTTAGCTAGAACTAACACTCTAAAGAAATCTCATTGAAAACTTACTTAATTTCCGAAAAATAGCACTTTTTAGATTTTGACAATTTCGAAATACGCCATTTTCTAAATAAGTTAGAATCACTCGGTATGTATGATAGGGGCTAAATAGGTTTTTGGACAAGTACAAATTATTGTCGTAAAACGTTCTTTTCAAAAATAAAAAATAAAAAACTTTCCCATACGATGCCGACTTTTTGACGGCCACTGTATAATTTTGATGTGTTCGTTTGTTTTTTTCAAAATCTGATTTCATTTGATAATACTCGTAGAATCAATTTATTCAGAATTTTTCGTTTTTTCGTGTTCATTATTTCTTGTTTCTACATTACGGGATTTGTATTGTCTAAATCTGGTTCTTTGTTCTGTTCGGTGGTTTTTGTTATCCCTTGAATTAAAGCATCTTAATTTTTAGTTTTTACTTGCCTCGTCTAAAAGACGAAGAACGTATTGTAATCGATAAAAAATTACCCTCTGAGATTTCTTCAGATCTTCACTTCCAGGGTCCCTAGATATCAAAGAAACGCTTTTTTCAATTCCGTGTTGTGCCGGTATAACTCTAAAACTATTTTTTGGAGGAAGACGATACTTTGCATGCATATTATATGTCTACCTGGCATGAAACCGAGAAAATTTCGGGGAAATATATACAGGGTGAGCAAATAAGAAAAATTAAATTCTTTCTATTTTTGCTTTAACTCAAGACTTATTACTTAAATGAAAGTAATAATTTGCACATATCTCAAGTTTTTGTACTTGAAGAAAAAAGGCATATTTAGACACAACATATAGGTACAGAGTGGGCACTAAAAAAAGTTGTTGCTTATTTTGCTTTAACTTAGACTCAGATAAAATCAGTAATTTGCACATAGCTCAGGCTTTACACTTGACGAAAATGGAACCCAAGAGATGCAAGATAAATGTTATAAGAGTAAAAAGGGACAACAAAAAGTGTGTTCTGTTTAATACAGCCATGCACTGCACAGATCCGAGAGATCCTTCACGGATCAGTGGAAGAAACGCGTGGAACTGAAATCGCAGGTGATGTAGTTCGAATCCCATCACAGGTAATGTTATTTGCAAGTTGATGTAATTCGCATTAGCAAATGTTTCCTTTTATTGTTTCAGTAGTATTAGAAACGTGAAGAAACTTTTACCCCATATTTTGATAACGTTCTCTTTCATTGAATTGTTTCCTGTTACTTCCAACAGCCGCCTAAAGTTAAGCATTTTTTTTGCATAAAATCGTTAATATCTCCAGAACCGTTGGCGGTAGATCCATACAAATTTATATTAAAATTATTACCATTTGAATGGAAGGAAAACTCCTTGTAAGCTACCTAAATATCGAGCCATCTATTTAAAAAAAGTAAGTTTAGGTCACCACTCTTTTTGACCTACCATTTATAATCATGTGATGTGCACCGCCTTCGTACCTCGTAGAATTTTTATATATACGACTCAGATGCCCAATTTGTTTAAATGCCGAAATGAATTTGGTCAATACTGTAACTGAGCAAATTAATTCGGCAATGGGACGACTTTAGGTCTGAGTATTCCATTTTGGCAAGTGAGCGAATTCAGCATCTGACAATACCTATATATATATGAACTTTATGTCACTCTCGTAGTTTTAGAAATATCTTTGTTGCCGGCCCCTGTATAGTAAGTAGCCCATGCTTCGATTACCAAAATTCAGTGTTGTTAATTCTGTGAGCGTACGCCGTTACATTAATTTTTCAGTATTCGTATTATGCAGCTTGGTCTGGTATCCATATTTTTCACTAAAAGATAATCAACACCATTGATCGCATGCCGTGTCCAGACGAAGTTGGCTAATATAATAGATTTTCGAAATATGACAATTCAGTTTTAAAAAATGATTGTGGCAGTTTTGTTGGTTGTTTTTTCTAAGAATTGTAACTCATTAATTCTTAACTCAAATATTATATTGCAAGATTTCAGTAACTACAGGGCAACTGATTTTATTAAGCTATTTGTAGTAATATAGCTATGTTAGGTACCCACAAAAATTTATTAACACACGCAGAATACCATCCGCGCGATGTTTATATACGTTATCACGTTCGCCGTGCCAAAATCCGAAAACAAAACGACGCGCTACTTTTATTCCCTCGGCAAAAGGTGCAACAGAACGGCAACATTGCTGGAGGTGAGTATGTCGATTGTGTAACACGGCGATATACAATGGGAGGCCACATTGTAGCAGTGTAGTCGGAGCTGTGTTGCTATTTTGTGTGCACCATTTTTTTGTATATCTCAAATATCAAAATTCCTTACCCCTCTCTTGATGCTTCTGTTACGAAAACCTTATTTAAGAGATTGACGAGGAATACACATGGAAAAACATGTTCCTTGACATGGAGGCGTGGGTGTCTGTCATATGTTCGGAGGCAAGTAAGATAGCCGTGCACATATATATATATATATATATATATATATATGTATATATATATATATATATATATATATTCCATCGCTTCTTCTGCGCGATACCCAATCAGTCATGTTTTCAATTTTACATGCTTCCCTTATGTTTACATAAGCACAGCTATTCTTCTCAGTACATTCGTTTCTACAACTTCCATATGTTGCCTACTTTTTGATGTTTGGGGTTTCGTTTCTGCTGTGTATGTTAGTATTGGTCGTACTGTGCTTTTGGATATACTTATCTTTGTTTCCTGTCTTATGTACTGATTACTCCAGATGGTGTGGTTAAGGCATCTTGCAACCCTTTTTGCTTTTGTGGTGTGCTTCTTTATTTCTTTATTTAAGTCCCCATAGCTACTAATAATTGTTCCCAAATATTTAATTTTCATCACCTGTTGTATGGGTTTGTCGTATGCTACCAATTTTCATCTTGCGGATTCTTGTAAGATCGTTATACATTTCGTTTTCGTACAGAGATGGTCAAATTAAATGCATTGCAAATATTTACAAATTGATGCAATATTCTACTGGTATTATTAACCTTCGTGATCTCCTAGGAATTAGTACCTGGAACGTAAGAGATCTTTTAGAATGTGAAAAACTACAGATAGTAGAGCAGCAGATAAGCTCTAACGATGTGGTAGGCCTATCAGAAGTCCACTTGAAAGGCCGCGGACATTTAACAACGTCTAATGGAAATGGTTTATATTTCTCGTACCAAGGAACGCTTAACATACAAGAAGTTGGAATATTAGTGAACAGTAAAATTGCAAGTCTAGTTGTGAGTTACCACTGTATCAATGAAAGAATTCATATTTAAAGCGTCTTTCTGGCGCCATGTATATAAACCAAATTGATTATATTTTCATTAAAGGACATTATAACTTATCCTGACGCAGTGTATACAGATCATCAGTTACTGGTGAGTGAATTTCGACTCAATCTGAAAACATCACGTCCCAGCTGTAAACTGAAAAATAAGTGGCACTTACGTAACAATGGGGATTATATGAAGAAAATCGCAAAACGACTGAGACCCGTCAAATGGGTTTCATCAATTGAATTGAAATGAACTTTGCGAGATAATAAAGAAAGAAACTGGATACACTTCTAAAATCGCCAAAGACGATGACCGCAAAAACCATAAAAAACAATTGATGAAACTTGGAAAGTAGTACATCGAAAAGTATTGAAGAAATGAGGTATGAAAACACAGGAACTAAAACAACAATATAGCGATTAGCGAACAACGTTCCCTTAATAATAATGTGTAGGACAGACAAGAATAAATAGCTTAGCGAAATATGTAAGGAGATCCAAAAACACCAACAAAAACACGAGAGTATAGAGCTATTTGCAAAAATCAAACAAATGACTAGTGACTGCAAATCTTCAAATTCAGCCCTAAAAGGCGATCGAGATCATCTCCTACCAGAAACGTCAAACATCCTTGACAGGTAGAAAATATATTGCCAACAACTTTTTGAAGACCACTCAGATCCCAATATCAGTTATGCCAAGGGCGAACATGAACCTGAAATCATAAGATCAGAGATCGAAGTAGCAATAAAGAATTAAAGTCTGGGAAATCAGCTGGTCCCGATGGAATAGTGGCGGAAATGCTAAAATCCACGGGAGCTATCGCAGTCGATTTTCTGCACATTCTGTGTAATAAAATTTGCCCTTCAGGTGTTGGGCCTACAGATTGCGTAAAATTCATAATTGTTTCTAGCCACAAAAAGGTAGCGAAAACCCACTTGTTACGTGTAATTTTACATTTAAGTGCAGTCAAGAATTGTTATGTATGATTTTTGCTTAAATACATTCAGATGTAGTTAGATTGACCTGTAGTTCCTAGGTGTAGATTTGGTTGCATACTCACTTTTGCATTTTTGGATGATTTTGGAAAACCTTGAAAATTCTAGGGGATTATAATACAATTTTCAAAGTACATTGTTAGTACGATTTCCGGCGGCCATTTTTATCAGACTGATTTCGTGAGATATTTCCTTTTGGGGCTACATGTGATTTTGGGATACTTCACTTAAGTGGATCAAGTAATTTCCAAAAATTATCGGTAGATTTTGTGGTCAGCCCTAGGAAATATGGTGCTATATTGCTGAAATAAAGCCAGTTATATTGGGATGATTAGGTATTTCTGCAATCCACTTACAGGCCATCCATCAGCTCTGGTATGTTATTTTGTGCTTCCGTTGGACGTCGAATTCAGATATCGTGTAATTTTCAGGCTTTTTCTTTCGTGCCCCTAAGCTCTGGCTTTTGTCGTAGCCCCCTAATTGGTACGTTAGTCTCCTGTTTCGTCTACGACCTTTTGGAGCTCAATTGTTGCTTGTCACGCACCTGAAGGACCCCCACGCGGTCTGGGCACCCTCAATCCCAGTGGTAGCCTTTGAACGCAAGGCTTCTCCCCAGTGTGACAACTACGAGGTTTATTCCCCTGTGCAAGAAACCGTTGATCTTGGAGTTATTTGCAACTAGAGGACATCTCCGTGGAGCAAACCCCTGCATGGCTGTTCTGTCGACGCCGCTGCGCCACTGAACAACCCCAGGTATCTACCTCCTAGAGTTTATTCACCCCATCGCTTAAACTAAAAATATCGTTCGGACTAGTTTTGTGATAACTTGTGCACTGCGCTTACCTTGTTTGATGGTGATCTCCATAACATTTAGAAAACTCTGTGTAGCTATCGGCGACGTTCACCTCGTGCAGATATGTAGGCGAAATAGGTTAATTTAATTTTGTACATTTACGGCCGGTCTTATAAAGAACACTAATCTGACGTTAACTTTAATTCGCTGTTAAAATCAACAAAAGCGCATCAAAACGTTAGTGGTTATGAAATTTTATTCATTAGTAAACAAATTTTTATGCGCTTTTGTTTACTTTAACAGCGAATTAAAGTTAACGTCAGATTAGTAGCCTTTATAAGACTGGCTCTTAATATTTTTTTCTATTGGCAATAGTGCCTTTGCAGTTTAGTTGCGTTCAAGTAAGTAACTCAACGTTCTGAAATTTAACAGATTTCTTCCGCGAGGGTTTCCGGGAGTTTGAATTTTGCATTTAACACTCTGCGCTGAAATATACACAACTTTTAGTGTAATAACACCCCGAAATGGTACCACTTCGAATGAATCGCGAGTAGGTAAAGAATTCGAGCTTTGAAACGATTTATTAAGATCTCCCGTATTCCGCTATCGCTGTAAATGTTTAGTCACTACCGTCACTACAGTTGAGCTACATGCACTCGAACGGAATTGCAAGCTAAGATCTTAAGAGTTTATTTTGGATTTCAAATTTGATTAACTTAAAATCTTGTACATTTTTTTTACATAAACTAAGATTACATCTATTCCATTTACGAACCAACTATTTATTGCAGATTTATGTCGCCTTCCTTTTTTTCAATCATGGTGCAGAATTGTATGTACAAATAAACAATTGGGTAATTTCAAGTTATGTTGTTTTCTGTCGTTTATTATTTTTATGTAACAGCTGAGTGAGTTTATTAACTTACACGGCCACCTGTAGGTTTTCTGGTTTGGACCGTCTCGAACCAGTGGCGTTTCCGGACAACTCCTCCCCCCCCCCCCCCCATTCCTGCTCAGGAACTAGCTTGGCAAACGTTTGCTACACGACTAGACAATTCCTGGACCACCCTGCTGTGAAGTATTTATGATTTTTTTTTCTTTTAAGTGCGAATAAATTCCCTTGTGTAGCAAATGTAATACACTGCTCAATTAGAAATTAATTGCCTCTATTTCTCTAGCAAAATAATGCTGCATGTAATACATAACTGGTAAAAGGTTTATACTCGTATACATAATACAAGAAGTCCCGGGTGGTGTAGCTTGAACAAGCGTCCACGTATGATCACTAGAGTTAAGCAACGCTCTGTCTGGTCAGAACTTGGATGGGAGTTCCACGGCTGCTTCTCTCGGCGCCTCGTGATACGGCTGTCACGGAAATAGTTGGTCCCGGATGTCATAATAACATCATGGGTTGAAAGTCCCCATAAAATGTACAGCGACGCCTATAATTGGCCTAACGGCTGTTGGCTGAGTACCAAAATAAAAAAAAAGAACAACCGAGTTCTGTGAATTAGTGGTTAGCACGTCTGCTTAGCATTTGGGAGGTCGTGGGTTCAATTCCCCTATCCGTCTGCTCTGATTCAGGTTTTTGGGTGGTTTTCCTGAGTCAACAGAGTACCTTATCTGAGGCCAATACCGGGGCAGTACTTCGCCACCTTTCTTAGCCTCTCTTACATTCTCCACCCCTCCTTTCTCTCACCTATCCTGAAATTCCCGTTATTGGTTGAAGAGGGAAGCAAGATCCCTATAGCAGCCAGCCCCCCGGAATGGAAATGGAAACTAGCTATTAACGCCATCAGGCCGGTACATAGCAAATAACGGACGCGGTTGAATTTTGTAATCCTAGACGATAGCCGACGTTAGTATTAAATAATAATAATAATAAAATGGGAGCAAGGATATTGGGTATCAGCTTAAAAGACAGGGTGAAAAATATGTAACTAAGAAAAAACGGAGGGTTGAATATCAACAAACGCGTCGCCAAGCTTATGGAACTGAACAGAACACTTGGGTAAAAAGAATAATGAAGACTGGACCACCCGAATAATGCAGTGATGACTAGAAACAACGAAAAGAAATGTGGGTCGACCACAGAAAGACAAGCGGACGACATCAAAGAAACAAAAGGCAGAAAATAGAAACAAAAAATTAAAAATAGAGAACATTAGAAGAGACTAAAGGAGGCCTATATTCTGCAGTTGACGATTAAAAGCTGAAGATGATCATGATGATGATGATGTTAGTTTACGAATGCTGCCTGTGGTTAGTTGGTGTTGAAGTTTGTTTGTTTTTTTCTTGCAGATGGGAATGTCTGTTTTTGCAGTTTTTTGTAAACACTGCGCCCTTTGTAACAAGTAGGATGGTTGCCTTGCATAATGCACATATCACTTATTTATTGCCTTCTTTTCGCAAACTGAACAGTTGCATGATTTGCACATTTCACACATCTCGGGATGCGGTGGCAGATATTCTTTGTATGGCCATAACGTTGGCAATTCATGCATCGCGGAATTTCATTTTTAAGTGTGGGGGTGTGAATTTGACAGTAATGTTCAAAAGTGCTGTCGCACTGTAAATGTCCTTATTGTTGGGTTGAGTTTTTAATTCGACCTGGAAGAGCTACAAGGATTTCTTTTCTGACCCACGCTGGCGGATATTTGAAATGTTCAACACATCACAACCTAGACCCTTGACTTTCTGCTTGAATAATTCTAGGTCGACACTGGGGTACATATTGCATAATACACCACACGAAAGGATCTATCATGTTTTAGTTAGTGTGTGAAACACGTGTAAGCTTCTGTGCTCGATGGTTGTATTTTTACTTGGTCGTTATTTAGACACTAGTGAATCACCCGAGCTACGCCTCGTTTCTCTAATTTAAGACAGATTCATTAATAAAAATTTTAAAAAAGGATGCAAAATTGTAAGCCATCATACAATTTAATCGGTCCACTATCTTCGGAGGAGATAGCAAACAAACATACAAACATACAAAGAAAGAGACCACAGATTCTATGGTATACGATTTTATTGTGATGTTTTAGGAGCAGTAAGTTCTAAAGATTATTATCAACAACCTCGTTTTTTTTACCTTGCGGTGTAGAGGCTGGTACTTTATGCTCTTGCATCTGGCGGTACAATGCGCAACTTGCCCCGGATTCGGGATACAAAGTTAGAGCGCGCCTTTTGTGCTTGCGCAGCAACCATTATGTGAGGAGTGTGTCATGGAGATGTGTTGACCTTATTACTGAGGTGTATGTCATGGTGATGTGTTGATCTTGTTACTCTATCTCTTAGATCTGTGGTTTTGAGTAGAGCACAACTGTGAATGGTCTCACCGAGCCCGATTCCAATAGCCAAAGCTGTGGAAAAATTCTGGCCCCGCGGGATTCGAACCGAGGACTTGCTTAATGCAAGCCAAGCGCCTATCCAACTGCTCTACTCGGTTTCTTTTGTAAAAGATTTATAAGTAACTGAATGATTTTCACCAATTCTAGAGTATTGTTTTTTTTTTCGTGTTTAATGTTTCTCTTCGAGCAGACTCTCAAATTTATTTGACATGACTAGAACTTGTATGACCAATAGGTAGTTTCTTTCATCGACGGACTGTCTTTCCTTGTTCTTTTCCTAACTGTATACGCAAAGGTGCAACTTAAAATGAATTACTATTGTTTCAATACAATTTGCATTTACCATACTAAATTAAAACATTAAGGACAAATTAGCAACGTTTCAACTAATTGTAAAACTGGGTTTTCGTTTGCGCACTTAGCATTGGTAACAATCAAGCAAGAAAAATTAATTTCCTTAAACCCCTACTCAAAATTGCAATCATTTACTATTTGAAATAACTTTGCCGAACTACAATGATGGTTTATTAGAATTGCTATTAGGAGGAATCACAAACATTATAATTTAGCCTATGATTTTATACTCATAATTCAGCACTTATAATTGATACGAAAAGTATTTTCAATTTCCGCGCTAAAATCTAAATCTATGTTTATGGATTCTTATAGGTCCGCGTGTAGTATTTTTTAGAGAAGGAGCCGTCACGTGACCACACTTTGCACGACAGTAACCATCCAGTGGCGTAACATAGGTTTTCTGTGGGTGTACACATCACGAAATATATTTCAAAAACGATTCTGGAACTTTGTCTCCAGAAGCGTATGTCAGGGCATTGTTTAAGAAATTGCTGCTAGGTGTCCAACCTGTAAAACTTTTTTTTTGTGAGCTACTAGCATTAAACGAACTCCAAATAAGTATGTCACCACAAATCGACGATTATGGTCGGCAGGAAGAAAAGAAACAGTCACTGCTTTTATTAATTTTTTAAATGTGCGACTAAATGTGGAGGGCGACTCCACCATCTCTACTATGAAATCGCTGTTGGACGCGTCTTCCCCAACAAAGTTGATCAATGCTGGCCGAGAACTATTAAAAACACTCTTTGGAGAGGACAATGTAAGTAATTTTGCTGATAGCGTTTGTGATAACTGGCCTATATACTATTAGTGAATTACCAAAATTAGACACCAGAGACGTTGGCTGTAATTATAGTGTCCACTAAAAAATATTGTTGCAAAAACCACAGGTATTGTCCAAAAACTATTTTGTGCAATATTAATCACATCGCCACATTCTATGACCACAGAAGCGGTCATATCGCATTACAATCAAATAAAATCAAAACATAGAACTTCTCTAATGGAAGAATCTATGAACTACAAATTGTTTATTTCACTGAATAGAATTGGCACTACTTATTACGATCCTCGCAGGCTGCGGCCGAATTTTTGAAAAAAAATATCGTAGATTTAGAGAACCAGATTTGGAACTTTACGCCCAGCGGGATTTCGCCAAAATATTGTTTAGAACAACTGGAGGCATTTAATAATAATTTTGTTTATCTTTTTTAAACTCACATTTCTTAATATTAAGATTAATATTTTATTTGTTCTTTGTTCACTGTTCTGAATGTAAATGTTGTTTATTTTATAAATTATAAATTTATATTTTGTGCATTTTAGTGTGTATTCTTGATTTTTACCTTGTCCAATTCAAGACTTACTGGGTGTCCAAATTTAATCATTGGGTGTCCATTTGGACACACAACTATATCTTAAAAAATGCCCTGGCGTATATACAGTCGTGTTCAAAAATGTGTTGTACAACGACAGTTGTAAGTTTATTGGGGGTTGTGTTATTACTCAACAGAGGCTCACACTGTATCATTAAATAGTTAGACCTAGATGTACACCTCCAACATATTTGTATAAACAACACTTTTTAACTTTGTGTAATTAATTTATATTCACAAATCACAAATACTGTACAACACTTTAATGAACACGACTGTACTTACAGTAAACCGTAAATTGTCTAAATCATCGCTGTAATAATGTAATATATGTTCACTAAACTCGTGCAACTAGCATTGTCAAAGTTTATAAACATTTCCTGCCTGTATTTACAACTTCAATTTTTTTAGTCGTATGTAAGTACTCCAAACCTAGCAAAAAAGTTGCCAATAAAAGTCATATGTTATAAAACGGTAATTGTTAAAAACTGTTATATTTGAATTTTCGCTCTTTTTTAAAACTAGTATTTTACTACACCTTTTTCCTGTAATAGTGGAACAACCTCCATTTTAATATTATTATTGATGTTCATATTTGCTTAACACTCAAAAAACAAACATTAATTGAAAATGTCGCTTTGACTAATTACCTAAAAATGTTCACATTTGAAGATTGTTGGTGTTTTCATAATACTATATTACATTTTATAAAAGTTTAAAGGAGAATTTCCGGAAAAATATCTACTTTGGCACTGAAATAATGATATTTATTAATTGTCATTTTTAAATTCAATGCTGCTTTTATGGAGGTGTGGAAACCTTTGCAAATCAAAATACACAGTCTCTAGTACAACAATTGTTTGCACATGTCAACTCACTCAACAGAGTATATCTCCCAGTCGTATTTGTATGTAGTTTTATTACTCTGCCTCATAGACCAGCTTTTAGATGAGAGCATTAGTTAACTACCTACAGTCGGTTCATTTTCTATGTACAGAATAGCTGTCAGTAGAGGGAAGTGGATGGTTCTGGAACCTCCCCCCACCACTTGACCTTGAGTTCAAGGCAAGGCCACGTTCAATCCCAAGGTCACATGCAAGGCGAGGCCACGTTCAATCCCAAGGTCACATGCAAGGCGAGGCCACGTGCAAGCCCAAGGTCATGTTCGAAGCAAGGCCACGTTCAAGCCCAAGGTCACATGCAAGGCGAGGCCACGTGCAAGCCTAAGGTCATGTTCGAAGCGAGGCCACGTTCGGAGCGAGGCCACGTTCAAGGTCAAACCCGCGTTCGAGGTTGAGGCTACTTTAAAAAAATTCAAGGTCAAGATCGCGTTTACGGCCAAGGGCATAGAAAGAGCTAAGTAGTGCTTAGAACAGACTGCGCTTAACATATTTATTTAAAAAATTAGGCATGAAGTAAACGCCTAGGATACTTCATGTCTAAATTATGACTCGACTAGGATTCGAACCTAGGTCTCCCTGTATATCTGCAATCTGCAGCCGAGGGTATCTTTACCTCTAGACCATCGAGTCGGATAGAATATTTGGTTACTCATCCAGAGTACCTTCGTAGAGTGAAAGATACACATAATTTAATAAAAAAGTTATATTTAAGATGCACATACAAAGAGTAATTACAGTAGTGGCTAGACTAAATGATTATAATACCAACAGATTAAGAAATACGTTACAGACATACACATTAGAGCGAATAAAATAGTGCTTAAAACAATAGTAGATATACAGCAGGAATTATCCGCGGGCGAGAGCAGCTTCTTCAAGACATCAGGTTTATTTTTTAGCAAAATCGTTTGCCAATTCGTATCTACCGCATATGAAGGGAAATGGTATTTTATCTTGAACGTTAAAACGTTATGTTCAGTAAAGTTGTTCACTTGTATTTTAAAAACGGAAATAGTTGTCAAGGAACTGGTATCCATTTTACGCCACGTCACGTTGTGCACTCCATCATTGTAGGCGAAAGAAGCTGAACTGCACCGCGGCGGTTGAAGGACGTAGAGAATCCCATCATGAACTGCAGCGAGAGCAACCAAAAATTGTATTGGTAGCATGTTCAACAAGTCGATGGCAACTAGTGAATGGTTTGGCGCCGCACTTTGCATCACTTATGACAACAGCAACCTTTTGTTTTGTCGGCTACACCCGTTCCATTGTTGCCAGCCACATCTACTCCTCGGGATAAATGCAACGCATCGAAAAGTTGATAAGTCAAGTCTTCGATGGTTTGTATTTGCTGGTAGACCTTGGCAATTTTGCAGTTGGGTGACCAACGGAGGTGTTCAGATAGGGGTTTGTCATTGCGCTCCCAGCCAGAAATTTGAACTCCGCAGTGGAAACACTGTACGCAATTAATCGTGTCGCTGATGCAAAAGAAACCGGCACCTGCTAGCGATTCTGGAGTTTGACCTCGACTCCAATCGCCGAATGTTCGTAGCCGTTTGGAGTAGCTCCCAAATTCTGGATGTCGAGGTTCTGAGCTCATGATGGCAACTAACTACGCACACGTTTGTGAAAGTTTTATATTCTACAATTCAAGGTCACAATCTCGAAACTTTAAAATAAAACCACAGAAATATTTCTAAATATATTTATTTCCAAGTATATGTTATATATGTAACTTCCCCATCCTCCAGTAGGCCTAGGTACCGGTCCACTGGCTTGAAGATGTTGGTCTGCCACCACACAGCTGACGATCCGTCGAAGACTGCAGGCCACGTCCGTAAGGTGGTCGTCTCCGCTAGGGTCTCTCCTTGTAGGTTCAAGGCGTACTCCATTGTGACCACTGCCTGGAGAGACCGTTGAGAGGATGCTGGAGGGCAACTAGCCAAAAACCGACGAAAATGACGGTAAAATTGTTCTGCATTCTTAAAGTTAGTCGTCATAGCTGCTTGATGATTATGGTAGGTGCTGGAGGATTATGATGACTGTTACAGAAAACAGGCAACTTAATATAGGAGCGTAGTCAAGGATGGGAACGTAGAAGGTCAAGGGTCTTACCTTGAGATTCACATATAAAGCGTAACGTTTTTCCACCACGGCTACCAGTCATCATGCCTGATATTGTTGTTGATGCGCTCTTTGAAGATGCTCCCACATTTTACAAGGAGTTTGAATACTTCATCACCTCCGAACCGCGACCTCCATCAGCTCGTCAACTCCAGGCTGCCGTAACAATAGACTATTCCATGAGTCTTGGAAGCGAGCGCCTATGGCAGTCGACCCTCCTGAGGACGCTACCCACCACATACGAGGGTGACCCATTCCTGTGGTGGCGGCGGCATGTAGAGGTCCCCATCCAGCGCTTTCTCGCTCGGCTAGCAGATGGGGATGTAGTGTATATTACTTATTGTTGGCTTAATTAAATATATGTATATAAAGGGGTCTGTGTTTTTTATTACACTCCTAGCGACGTCTATGATTATTGATATTTTATAAGTAGAAGCCCACGCTTTCGGTATTCATATCTAGTTCGACGCTTGAGTAATGCCTATCGATAAATTTGGCAAACATATGCATGCGAATTCCACGTCACACCCGCAGGTGTTTGTGGTTGAAGAGCTAAGCGAGCCTTTATATTATGAACGAGATTTACAACTAGTATCCATTGCCGTCAATGATGATAGATGGTACATCCTAGCGCATGGTGACATCGAATATACTATTCCCTTCCGTGAAGCTGAAATAACAAAAGTCTTACTTTATCCCGAAAATACCGAAATTTATATCAACAGGTTGGGATCATATAAATTACACGAAATGATCGGGAAGACATTAAAAAAGGGTGATATGCTAAAATTTTGGGCAGTCAAGCCAAATATGTTATATGTGGAATTTCAACTCAAGGTTCCCATAATTGTTGAGTCCAAAAAGGTAGTGCAGTAAACATGACTTCAAGGTCAGCGTTTACGGTCACCTCCTACCACATGTAACCTTGGAAATGTGAAAATAAAAGCGCGTAGAAGAGTCTGCAAGGGTAGTAGCATCCGATAGTCGTGCAGAAATGGAAGCCTTGTTGAAAGCTATCGAGGTAGTTCAGAGTAATAAAGCAAGAAAGCCGCAACCACTGCTCTGTCCAGAACTTCTGAATAGCAGGACGTACAAATTAAATAAATCAAGTTCTAAGTACGTGAGTGTAGGGTTTGATTGGAGTTCGCAATTTAACCCAAGTATTATAATACGGGGTGCCAAAAATGACTGGGTGCAGTTAAATGAATGGGAGTGGACAGCCCTAATTGCAAATCAAGGAGTGATTTCCAACTACTTCTATTCTCTCGACGGTGAGTGGCCAGCTCTAGAAATAGGAAAGAAGAGGATTGTATTTGAAGCGATCCAGACAAGGAAAATAATCAAATTGGAGGAAGTGGGCTTGTCAGAGGTGCGTTTAGCTAGCGAAACTGTAGAAGAACTGTGGCGCTTGCAGAAACTCGTGGAAGCGCGATTCGCACAATTAAAAGCGTTACACTTTGAGAGTTTCTATAAAGAGATAGTGAAGGGTGTGGCAAACCTTTGTGGAGACTGTTTAGTAAATGTATGGTCTGTAGTGGATCAGCTGGAGGAGAACTCTGAAAAGACTGCGTGTATGGTGGAAGTGTTAACGTTTGCGAGTTCTATAGTAAAGTGCGACATCGAAGTGGAAGCCCTGAGTCGTCAGTTGGCAGTGTAGTCATGTGGATGAATTATAGAGAGGCTGCTCGACCGGCTGCTAGAGACGTACCTAGTGCGGTTGAACGATTAGTGAGTTCGTTAAAGGATTTAGCTTTTGAAGCGTCGCGCGAAGTCATATATGGGTTAGGACGTTCCGGATTCAGTGACGAAGAGTTGTATAAAAAAGAAAAACAGTACAAAAACGGTGCTGCTGTCGGTCAACTATTCTTAGACAGAGCCATAAATGAAGGCCTCCTTGTAGATTTAATGGATAGTCTTGGCCTAAAATGGCATATGTGTGAAGTAAAAGCCTTTATAGAGAGGAAGGAAAATGAAGAAGAGCGTGCAGTTTGACGACTCGAAGAATAAGATTTATAATTTGCATACGTGGACGTATGCTTATCGAGAAGCTCGAAAAGGACGGTGGGAATGGGCAGGTGTGGATAGGTTGCGATTCCATCGGAGGATACTTACTATGGATGAAGTGCTGCGAGACGTCTTGTGCGTCGAACATAGGCAGACAATTTATGTAGAACGCTTTTCCAGTAGTACGTAGGTGTGTAACACATGTATATATATTGTAAACAAATAAAAAACAATAAAAATTAAAAAGGTTGTTTTATTCCATTATGTAGTGATTATAAATATGATACACGTTAGATAAAGCGCAATAACAAATCGGTTTGGAATGATATAAACAAGCGGGTTGTGATGGGGTGAGGGCCGGTCTTTCTTCCACTTCGATGATTGGGATGGTAGTAAAGCGGCGTAGAAAAGTTGCCTTTTCTCGACCTTTCACATATACTTCGGTGGCACCTTGCAGAAGACGTCGCAAGATTGCAGGAAACATGTATGCTGGAGTAAATCCCTCATTCCAGTCGATGCAATGGTGATTAGTCATTACCCAGTGGGCTTGTTGTTGTAAATGAGGTGTTAAGGAATGGAGGGCGAAAGGGGGTTTAAAAATGTGGTGAGATACTGAGGTACCGTCGTAGGAGGCCAATTCTTTTGGGGTAAAGTGCTTATCGGACGTCTTAAAACCTTGAATATCGATAATGATCTTCATCGTATTAGGTATAGAGAGCATGGTCTAGTTACGCTAAAAGTCGAGGTGCAACTGAAGTGTTTTGCGAAATTACAGTTGTTTAACTGCTTTTGACAATGCGTTGTAAGTAAAAACCCGATCGTGAAGAACGAGACAATACGCAGTTGTGTTGGCTGGCACGTTAGCGGAAGTTTCAAATTCAACACGAAAAACGACAGCGTTTGCATGAAGGTAGTCTTTTTGATGGGAACAATCGATTACAACAATGGGCGCCTTGTCTGCAAAGTCATGGCGGGAGAAGAAGGGCTCATCGATTTTGCTATAATAAGATGATTGAAACTTGGAATACATGTCGTATAATGTTGCGTAATGATTGAGTGCATAATTGTTATGTAAATTGTCGTATGGGAATCGTTCGGTGTTCAGATAAACTCGGAAATTAGTAAGACCAATTTTATCGAAATTAGCATTGTCCTTAGCGATTAGCCCCGAACGACCTGATTGAAACCCTACGATGACATATCTGGGGGTTTGTAATTTTGTGCTTGTAGCGATAGCGTGAGAATGTTGAGTCACAGCATGAACACCGGGTATGATATGAAGCTGCCAGCTGCGAAATGCGACTTGAGTGTCAATATTTTTATCGATGTATTTGGTCAGGGCTAATTCTTGAGCAAGACCTGGAGTGATATGAGGAACCTTCCAATATAGTTTGTCAATCGTAACTTTAGCCGTCTCCCCTACGGTAGCACTGAATACGGCGTCGGCATCGGTATTGCTGCGAATTAATACGAGTTCTTGTCGAATGTTAAGTATAACTTTACCATAATCTTCAGCGAATCCTAACAGCATTCTCAACGGTATGCAGGCACTAAAGTTACCTTCCTGATCGGTAATGGCAGGATCGCCGGCGGCAAACCAACCTGCATTTTGAAGCTTTTTAACGTCAGCGGAACTGTAGGACACATATCCCTTAAGAGTAGACGTAATACCAGGTTTGGTGACAGAGTCGACAACGACGCCATTGATTTCGTATCGGATTTCGCTAAATAAGTGAGCCAAACCATTGTTAAGGAATTTAGCCGTTGTAACTTCACCGTTTTCCTTCCGCAACTTTCCCTCTAGGTACAGATAGCTCAGGCCGGGAAGAGTTGACATATCTTCGGGAATTGGAATTCGAATTTCATCGTTATAGTCAAAACGGTTTGTATACGGTTGATGTGTGTGCAATTGATTGCTAATGATAGAAGTGTCGACGAGGACTCGCTCTCCAATATTTAAAATACTCATTACACTATTGTAAAGCCTAAGGACCGCAAGAAGTCTCTGTTTGCTTTAGTTAGCTGCGTGGCGGACGAAGCCCTACTGATCTTACGAGGGTGTGGGCGACGATTCTTATAGGAAGTGAAGCAGGGGCGGTACGGAGTGGTGAATTGAAAACCCATTACAGTTTCTTTAAATGTAATGTTACCGTGACGGTCTCCTTACTAAAACTGACAGGATTATCCGATTGGTCTAGTATTTTAATAGTTAAGTTAGTGATCTGTTTCGTGCTGATCGGTAGATAGATGACTGGGTTAGGGGTTTCCACTATTTTGTACCCGGGTGGTACTATGGGGAAGAATTGGTGAATGATATGGCCGGGCTTACCATTTTTATATGAACCAACGGAGATGTTGCAATGAATAAGAATCGAGTTGATGTTCAAAATTTTCGTAACATGTTCAGCTGTGTGCCACCTATCTGCAGCATAAACTTTTTTCTCAAAGCCTAACATGTCCCGGATAGTATTGTCGCTTTGAAAGTCGATTGGAACGGTGGACTTTATTTCGGTTTTTAAGGTGCTGTTGTTTCCACGTAGCAGTACCTGTTTAACACCCGCATCAGAATCGAGTTGGTTATGTAAAAATTCAGCAATGTCCGTAATTTCATATGCTCCCTCCGGTATAATAATAGGAGGTTCTCCAACAAGATGAAATTCATTGTTGGGAGGTCTAACGTTTGGAATAGTATAGTAGGTTTCGAAACTTAACAATCCCAAGACGTATTCGCTACCATCGTCTAAGAAAATGGGAGGGTCAAAATTTGCAGTAAGAACAGATGAATCTCCCGTAAGAGTGAATATACTGGACATGATGAAGCGCGACACTTAAACTGACGACAAAAGCGGTTTCCCAAAGTTATATAAGAATTTGAGACACAAATGTCCGCATGTGTATGATGCGAGTTTTTGATATCTATTAGAGTTGTACATAATTGTGTTGTTGCTACCGTCGCTACGAAAGTAGTTTACTAATTCGGGAGGAGGTTGTAAGCGACCTATGCTATCGAAATACAGAACAAATCGATCAGCTTTAACGTAGGCTGTCCAATGTGTGCCAGGTCCAACATCATCGTCTAAGTTAGTAACACCACATTCTCGTTGACGAATTTTGTCAGGTAGGGCATCTCGCATAAATATCCCCCTAAAATAGGGAATTTCTAAGCGTTTAACGTACTGTGCAATATCGATGTTCGTCAACGCTCGGCGTGGTAGCTTCAACGGTAGTTTTTTGACTGATACGGTCGTAGATATAGCCCTTTTCCTCGAGCAATGGATTCCATAGCTTTGTTATGTCGCTCTTTTTCCTGGAGATCCTTTTTAGAAGCCTTTGAGTCGCCAACCGCTTTAGCGACTGCTGCAGCACCGCCTCCGAGAGACCCCAATGCTCCTAATGCAGCAAGTATGGGTACAAGCGGCAATATACCTCCTCTCTTGGGAACAGGTACTACTCTAGAACGAATTCGGCGTTTCCTTCGCGATTTAAAAACGACCGCCCCTCCAATACGTTTACGCCTACTACACCTTGTACGCTTCCGTTTTCTAGATACCCCCGTACCAAATTTTTGCGCAATACCGGCAATAGGTAGTGCGCGCTTTCGTTTCCGGGAGACTCTCACACCAACAGTGGGTTGTGTACGCTTCCGTTTTCTAGATACTCCCGTACCAAATTTTTGTGCGGCAATAGGTAATGTACGCCTTCGTTTTCGGGGGGCCGTCACACCAGCAGTGGGTAGTGTACGCTTCCGTTTTCTAGATACCCCCGTACCAAATTTTTGCGCGGCAATAGGTAGTGTACGTCTTCGTTTCCGGGGTGTTCCCATAGCAGCAATGGGTTCTGTACGCTTCCGTTTCCGGGAGACTCCCATGCCGAGTTTGGTTTTCCCTTTCATAATCCCTGTAACAGCAAGAGCTGCCGCTCTTTCTCCAAGAGTAGAGTCTTTTGCTTTAACGCGTTCCCAAGCTTTCTGTGCAAGAACTTTATCCGCCGCGTGACGTGTCGAAAGATTGCTGGATTGTGAGTATGCGATGTCGTGTTGCTTGCAAGCCTCGTCCAGAGGGTTTCTTCCTCGATCACCTCGAGAAAGTCGTTTGTTTAAACGAGTGCCAGGTCCGCAAAACTTGTAACCTGGTATATGTAATTCGAAAGGCAACTTGTCAATAAGGGTGTTCAACAAACCGCGACCTTTCCGTCTTACGATTCGACGACGACTACGAGTTTTACGTCTAGTATAACTCATCTTAAAGAAACGCTCGTCGAAGAGCGACTGACGATGTGAAGCTCAAAGGGGTAGATATATACTTAGCACAGCGCGGTTAGAAGCTAGTTCGCCCCCGTCCGAAAACGATGAAGAACGTCAAACTTGTGAAACAAAAATGTTCGCTGCCGGTAGTAAATCATACAGTAAATTCCATGTCACAG
Source organism: Agriotes lineatus (assembly GCA_940337035.1). Classification (NCBI taxonomy): domain Eukaryota; kingdom Metazoa; phylum Arthropoda; class Insecta; order Coleoptera; family Elateridae; genus Agriotes; species Agriotes lineatus. Next base: position 45,609 of record CALNHX010003674.1, read on the forward strand.
AGGTTCAGACGACACGGCACTTTACTGGGTATAGGATGTAAAAGGGGGTTGATCATTGGTCCTTCCGGCTCTGGGAAAACCAATGCGATGATCAGTCTTTTGGTGCACCGCAATGGGGTGCGGTTTCACAACTTGTATTTGTATTCCAAAACCCTTGACCAACCTAAATACAAATTTCTGAAGATACTTCTGAAGTCACTAAAAGAAATCGGATTCTACGAATTCAGCGAGGGGTGTGAGGTTATCAAACCACACGAGGCGAAAGAAAATTCTGTTATTGTGTTTGATGATGTGGCATGCGACACTCAAAGCATAATTAGAGATTATTTTAGTTTCGGACGTCATCGAAATATAGATTGTTTTTACCTCTGTCAGACTTACTCATCAATCCCGAAACAACTGGTACGAGATAATGCGAATATCATAATCGTATTCCGGCAAGACCACACCAATCTTAAACACATTTACGATGATCATGTAAACACAGACATGTCATTCGAAAAGTTTAAAAACTTATGTTCCCACTGTTGGATCAAAGATCATGGATTTTTAGTTGTCGACAAAGAAAGCGAAATCAACGCCGGTCGTTATAGAAAAGGGTTTGACAGTTATTTCACTATATAGGCATGGACCACTGCTGTACAAATTATTAGTCTACGAACAACGACAGTAATAGCAACATGGACAAACGGTTAGTAAGCGATCTTATTAAAGCTAGAAAGGCTGTCAGGCGGAAATATGAAACTTTAAAAGCAGATATCGCCGAATCTCAGACGGCTCTTGCGGAGCAATTTAAACCAATTTCCCAACCACTCACGGAATTGCTAACATCCATCAAGCAAGAAGGTGGTCAAACAATACAGCAAGAAGTAGGACCTATGCTGAGAACCATCAAACGACGAGTGTCCACACCATCTATCCTACCCCGTCCGAGAAATGGTAAAACCCCCGTACGAGCGTCAACCCCCGACATTGCCATTCCCGGACCATCGACTTCAGCGTTGGTAACATCCACACCTAGATTTCTTGACAGAGAAGTATTGTATGAGAGTTTACCGGATGAGGAGCAACAGGTGGAGGCTCAAGAAGAAGCGGCAATTGAAACTTCGGTAGCAGAGGCTAGGGAAACCGTGCGACAAATGATGGAACCGGAAGTTCTAGGGGAATACCTGGAACAGTTCTCAGGGTTAGCTAGAAAATATATCGAGGGAATGATACGAGATACAGAGAGCAAGTACGATCTCCATTATGGAGTTCGATGGGACATAGACACTGATAAATTTGCAATTGGAAATAAACAGCTTACTTTTGAGGGTCAGGACATGGTTATTACAGATCACGGAAATAGAATAGTATACAAAGGCACCCCCGGCTTTTACGAATTAATGTTCTTAAAGAAACCGATAATTTATACAAAAAAAGACCATGAAAATTACTATGACATAGTGAACCGGTCCGCCGCAAATCGTAAGAACTACGATCCAACCCAAGGGATAAGCGGTAACGCCGGCTCAAAATATATGAAAATAGTACGCCCCCTGGCTACCTCCTCCGGCATTAGACAACCTACCAGAGCCGCATCGAGAGTGCAGCGTACCGGAAGGGGGTTATTAACAGTAACCAATAAAAAAGTGGAATTTGTTCCTTGGAAAGATCCAAATTCATTAGTGGATCGTCTGCGCATATTACTAGCCTCTCAGGTAGCGGGGCACACCGGCCATTCCAACGAAATCGTAAGCATCACCCAAGCTCTACGAGAAGCAAAAATAATTCACTAAGACGAGTACAAAAGCAGAGGACCTATTGAATTACGATCAGAAGGTGTTAGACGATAGAGTAATGCCCATAGACAAATTTGGACGCCACTACCATAGCGCGCGCTACGGTTCTCATCGCAAACATATCTTTATGAAAGTTCAAAATGTAAACCGACTCCATATAGAGGTACCACTGCTGCTAGTGGGGCGTGGTTATGATGAAAGCGGATATTCCAAAATTTTCGGTAATAATGAGTACATTTTTCCTTTAACGATCGGTGAGATCATAAGTGTTCAAGTCAACGGACCTTTGGTAGTATCACACATCAACGGCATCAAACACGACACGCTTGTCGGTAAGACATTGCGGCGAGGAGATAAACTGAAATTCGAATCCATAAACACTAAGTTATACGTGCAACTGCTGCTTAAATGTCCCATAGCAGTCGATACAGCAACATTCGGCAATGAGTCCTAAGGAGGATCTAGTTGCAGAACTTCACAAACCAGCGCGAAGAAATTTCAAGAGACGACGGGTGATTCTCAAAGGATTGCATGATTTACTACAAGCGGATTTGGTGGAGATGCAACCATATGCACGAAGCAATAAAGGTTATCGATACATTTTAGCTGTTATTAATGCGTTTTCTAAATACTTGTGGGCTCTCCCGGTAAAACGGAAAACGGGAAAAGATGTAGCAGCAGCTATGCGAAAAGTTCTTGCTAATATGAAGGTATCTCCAAAAAACGTACAAACCGATTTGGGAAAAGAATTTTATAACAGCGATTTTCAAGCATTGATGCGACGTTACAAGATAAATCATTACAGCACGTATTCAACTATGAAAAGCAGCATCATAGAAAGATGTAACCGCACCCTTAAGAACATGATGTGGAAGCAGTTTAGTTTGCAAGGGTCCTACAAATGGTTGGACATTCTGCCCCAACTTTTAAGCAAATATAACACAACCAGGCATAGCACAACAGGTATGAGGCCGGCTGAAGTTAATCTTAAAAATGCCAAACGTCTGTTACACACCGTGTACAGCCACACAAAAACTGTAGATCCGACACCTCAAAAGTTTCATAAAGGAGATTCTGTACGCATTAGTAAATATCGCTCGATATTTAGCAAAGGCTACACACCCAGCTGGAGCAACGAAATATTCAAAATAGCCACAGTGCGACTTACAAATCCTACCACCTACAGACTCACCGATCAGGAAGGGCAAGAAATCAAAGGTGGATTTTACGAGCACGAATTACAGAAAACCAAACACTCTGACGTATACCTGGTAGAAAAGGTGTTGAAGATTAAGGGTAATCAGCTTTACGTAAAGTGGTTGGGATTCGATAATCGTCACAATTCCTGGATATCCAAAAACAATGTTGTATAACTTATTATGATTCTATAGAACTCTTTCAATAAAACACTTTTTTTGTTTTACCTCCATTTATTTTCTTTAAATAAAAACTTTTTATGTTTTACAGTAATTTATTATTGTAAATGCTGAACATGAGTGACTACAGTGTTAAATAACAAATATACTTAATAATGCGGACCCAAACAATCAGATTTTTTGTAAAATTTAACTTACTACCTCTATTATACAAGCTAGTGTTCTTAACCTATACTATAATTGCTATATACAATAACTAAACCTACAAAGTACAAGAAAGCCGTGTAGGACCTCTGCTGTTAAGTAATAACGAATACTGTTCCGCGAACATATTGCTACACCATCGTTTCGGCAATGCGCAGCAAGTTGTCTAGACGACTGTAATCATCTATGTCACGGTGACCCCACGCTAAGGTTTTGGTAGTATTAGGAATAAGAAAGCGTTTATCATCTCGCGAAGAAAGCGCAACCTTATTCATTAATTCGGTGTACATAGTGTGTAAACGGGAACGAAACACATACATCTGACAAAATACAACTTCCCTCTTGTTTTCGACTACAGATTTATAAATTTCGGTGGTGAGGTGATTCCGAACAGCACTCTTTCTAACTCCCTTCGCCTTTTTGGCTTCTTTACCAACAGCGTTTACACAGTATGTTTTTGCACCGACCCCGTAATAGCTACACACAGCCACCCCCGCGTACTCATCCTTAAATTTGCCAACAACGGACTTGGTTCTCGAAATTCCGTGCAGACCATTCTTGTAATTTGATGTATCAAAGAGATCAAGGTGCTCTTGCATGTCCGCGTAAAAATTTTCAGTAAAAATTTCCAAAATGTAAGAATCCGTGTCTGTATACAGTAGAGACACATTACGGCCGTATTTATGCTTCAAAAATTTGTAATAAAACTCGTACATTACCGTTTTCGAAAGATCTAAAACTGAGAAACCAACATAAATGGGTTTGTTATATAAAACCGATGTTCTGTTCATTTCCACTGCTATTAAATTTTCCCCAAACCGAATTCTATCTTTAAAGTTAGGTTTCGATATCAAAGCTTCTGCCCCCATTCTATTACCAATTTTCTCCCAATGACTAATTAACTTTACAAGAACCCTTTTGTCCACGTTTTCCATGGTTTTACCAAAGACGCTATTGTTAGCTAGTTTGAATGAATTTCGATGAAATTCATTGTCAGACTTGTTACGTAAATTTGTGTTTAAATCGATGTAGGATCTGAGCCAAGGAGATTGTCTAAACTTAAGTATTTTATGTGTTTTAACCAAAATCAAACCAGCCTCTAAGCATTGCCTCAAATTTCTGTAGTGAATAATATAATTGTGTTTGTCATACAAATTTGGAATTAATTTTGCATTTTTAAATTTTCCCTGTGGAGGCACCAATAGCTCGGGGCAAAAGGGGAAGTCATTGTGATCGTCATGTAAATTTTCGGGGTACCGCAAGTCAACTTCCAACACGTACCCAGTATCTGAGTCGTCCAAAATTTGAAATACGTCAAAACTATCAATTTCGTCGTCAGTCAACCAAACAAAACCACCTTGCGGTAGAAACTGTCTCATACTATGTCCATACAAATTCGTGGAATCTAAATGAACAATAAAAGAAGTGGGTTTTAAAGCGTCATAGTTACCCGCAAATTTATTGTTGGCAATAGCCTTTCGCCCGACACAAGTACTGACTCCTCCACGAATACCCTTTCTAAAAAAGTGAAACATATCCATATCCGTCAACAGCTCCAACTCAACCCCCGTATATTTTAACATGGCGTCCCAACTTAAACCGGGGGCGGTGAAGTACTGCGCCGGATCTAAATTATATTGATTCAAATAAAAATTTCGAAAGTTTTCGAAAACGTCTGCCAATATAAACACGTCACATTTGAGGTAAACATCGGAATAGTCGCCCAACGTTTGACATTCGAAAGTTTTCCAGACCTTAACGGCGCGCTCGTAATCGACCTCAGTAATATGCGTCTCGGTTAAATGATCATAAAACTGGGCGATTGTGGGCAACGCCGGCTCGTCTAATTTTGTAAATGAATCCAGATACGAATAGGGAAACACACCTTTCTGTCTCATCAGTTCGAATTTGATGTCATGTCCGAATTGCTTATGAATTTCAACACACTGATCATCTGATAATGTGGCGGCCAGCGATGCTAAAGAAGCACTTAAAAATCTGTAACTATCTAAAAATCGAATTTGCATATAAACGTTTTTTCGTTTTCCGTCAACAACGACTTCATCTACCCAAAGACGTTTACCAAATGAAATATATTTTTCCTTATTTTCCGGAATGACATCAAGCTCCTCGTTATTTTGAGCTAACTGTTTGACAAAAAGGTGGGAATCGTAATTTAAATTGTGAAAAAATACGGGAATAAAATTTGGAAGTTTATAATTCAGATTGCAATTGGAATGGGCAGCTCCCCGATATTCTCCAGTCAAATGGTCGTGATCGCGAACCTTTACGTCCCCCTCTCCAAAAGGACGATTGCAAATATGACATGAAGCAGCATCCTTAAAATTTTGAATTTCTTGCGGAACCAGAGGCTTGAGGGGTACAACATGCTTTAAACTGTTGGAATATAAGGCGCGAACGTCTCTGTCTAGACGCTCAACAAACACGTCCACAGCATCCTCGCCCCTATAAATTTCGAATTTGGATAGAGTATCATCAAAAGAACATTTCAAATAATACGCGAAAGAATACGGTTTGTGCTCGCACGTTTTGATCGTATATGGTCTTTCGCGATCCGGCTCCTGATCCCCACCATCGACAGGTAATAAAACCGTCTCGAAATCTGCGTAGCAAACATAGGGCAGTTTCAATTGCTTATGATAATTATCAAATTTAAGAATGTTCTGGGGCCTCACCTCCCCACACTTATCCGTGATCGGCTCTGTCGTAGGCAACTTTGTGCACACATGATTACAGTCAAAAAGCTTATGGTTCTCCAGATGGGCATCGGTGCGAAAGTAATTTAGACAACCATTACAAAAATGTTTTGCATTTTCCCTAGCCGTTATTTGCCGCGAAACTAACCTAGACAAATTGGTGATCCAACAGTAGTGGTTATTACCTTCGCCGTCTGTTAGAAGCAACAAATTTATATGTCCGTTTTTTATACGTGGCGAATAGTACAGAGGTCCCACAACTTCATATATGGTAATATCGTTTTGAAAAGTCTTTTCCAACGCGTATACATTTATAGAAAGTTGAGGGTTATTTTTTTCAAATTTAGAAATATCGCGCAATCTAACAGGGAATTCAATGTCCTTAAAATTTAAAAACTCGTTGCAATCTGGATACGAACTCGTTCGATTAGACAGTCCATCCGGTTCGCAGATGGCCGAGGTTACCGCCCACCCGAAACAACGCTCGTCATCGACGTTTTGGACGTTCACGATCGCTTTCTTGGACTGAATCTTCTTCGGGAGCGGGATATACGAAGACGCCCGAAACGGATTGAATTTATTTATATTTAATTCTAGGTACAGCAACTGCTTCAAGATCCACCCTGTAAACATTTTGCGGTTAGTAACATTAACAAGAATTACAGTTGTAATACACACCTGAATCGCGTTCCTCAAATTCGGACACCTTCTGGTCCAATATCCCCGTTAAATTATCATATAATTCGTTCAAGTCTGTACCGCGAGTGACCACCTCGTTGGTCGTATTAAAACTTTTTACGTCTTGTACATCTTGAGTCTCCAAAATAAAATACCCGAAAAGTTCGAAATTGAATTTTATACTGTTTAATTTGGTCAATTGACCTTCTATAAGACCTATAATTTTGTCTTTCAATTCGGTCATATATTCTACAACGCTTATATGATAATTTTCCGTGGACACCCTGTAGCTGGCAACACGGGACTTGAAGGCGCTTGGAAGGGCCACCACTCCTTTCCCCAGGTGGACGACATCACACCGCCTCGTGTGACGATTGCTCCTCAGGTGTCCAACGAAACAAGTCCGAGGAACATTTTCATCACACACGTCGCAGTAGTGCGTCCTGGGGAGCTGTTCTGTTAAAAAAACGTTAGAAAACATGAAACACTACAATAGAGACACACTCACCACCGCTGGAGTCATTAAGTCTTGGGCGTTTACTCGCCGATGGTCCCTCACCAGCTGCTACCGAAGCCTCCATAGCGTCACCTTTAGAAAACGCACAATTGATATAATCAGCAGCAATCAACACGTTTCCACTTACCACTCGTCGATGGGTGGCCAACCTCGTGGCGACAGCTATCTCTTCGATGGCGAAACAAATTGTCAGCTCTGGTGAAGGACTTTCCACAAGCAGTGCACCTGAACATAATGGCAAATTAGTCTCGCGCAATCGGTTAATATACTAATTGCGCGATTAGCTACCCAGCTCGAGGCTTACTATCCACAAACGAAAAGAACACCTTTATTAACACTGATTAACAAATTAAACCTCGAACGGAATACCCAGGTGTCACCACGGGGAGGATTCGCTTTGGACACCCTGGAGAGGATAGGGGGGGAGGTTATTTGTGTTAGGGGTGTATGATATGTTAAACGATTATCTACTCGTTACTTAGCCTTTTTATCGAGCTCCTGACGTCTTGCACGAATCGCACCCTCCACAGCTAACAGATCTTGGATTAGCTCTAGCCTTGCTAACGCAGCATTCTTAAAGATGTCCATGTTAGTTGCGCTGTGGCCGTGGCGGATCTTAGGTAAAGCAGCTATGCTTTTTAGGTACTCATCGTGCATCGTCGCTTCTAGGCTGGCGGCTCGAATTTCTAGGGAGCTAATAACAATATAAGCTATTAAACTGGGAAAAGCACGTTCTGAACACCTTCAATGTTAAATAACATATATGGGTAGAAAAATAATATCTAATATCTAATATCTAATATCTAATATACCTTATGTAATGCTCACCGCTGCGAAGATCGGCTGCTTTAGCATCTATTGCATTACGATTAGACACGTATTCACGTTCGGCACACTGGGATGGCGACATGTCATCAATGTCTTCCTCCTGCGGGGTAGACGTAATCGACACCACAGTGTCGACTACGTTACTCCCAGTGGCTGACGACATGACGACTGCATTGCCCGAAACCGGAGACTGCACAATTACAGACGGTACTGCGGTCACATTTTCCGAAGGTTGGATTGTTGGCTGCTTCGAAATTCGACTGGTCGGTCGACTTGAGCCGGAGTCGATCTCCAAACCATCTACAAGGGCTCTAAACTCTTGCGCCGCACCGTCGCCGGAAGCCACCTTTTCCAATGGAATGTCGTCAAAATCGAACGTTTCCATAAACATTTCCGTTTGCGATAAATGAGAAGACTCATGTAACATATTTTGGATTTTTGCCACAGGAACATCAGTCTCCTCATTCATACACTTGACATATTTCGCCAAATTAAATTTTCCAGGACTTTTTTTTTTCACACTTTTCTTTAAAGCTGATTTTAAAATTTTGCTAGAACCTTGACTACTACTTTGAGATATGGTTTCGAAAGCAGGTGCAACGAGTACGTCACTTAAAACTTTTATGGTTGCTTGCGGCGATATCTGTACGGAACCGCTTGGTTCCGTGCAGGCGCAAAGTTTAACTGCACCCGTTTTTTTCAAACTGAGCCTATTAAATTTTGAAAATTTTTTCGGTAAAACCGCACCCTGGCAAATCGGGCAAACGCTGTTGCTAGCCATGGTAAACACAAGATAATGGTTGCCCCCCACCTCAGCCAGGTGTATTTATACTGCATGCGAAGGATGACTTTCGCACGCAAACCAGTTGAAATTGAGTTCGTTGCAATCTACATTTTTCTTACCTCGGCTCACACAAAGGAAGTTAGCCTTGAAATATCTTTAAGTTCGTTGCCTACATTTTTACAGACGGCAATTCAAGTTAACATTGAAACACATTTTTCCAGACAGTTTGCGTAGATAATATAAAGTATGAAACTACTACACCAGCTATTTGTTGTTCTAACATGTTGAAATGTTTAAAAATCAAATTTTATGCCACTGTTGCAAATATTTATATCCTATTAATAACTAGCGCTTATTAAAAATACTGCAGCGTTGGTCGCTTGATAGGTGAATTTGTATTCACATTAATAAAATGTGAGGTTTCAAACATGAAAGACAAAATTTTATTTATCAAAAAACATGCAAATCAAATCTATTTAAAATTGGCAGTTTAAAATGCATACTGTATATGAGAAATATTTATTTCCTATATTAATTATTAAAGCTTAATAAAATACTGCAGTGTTGGTCATGTGATAGGCTTAACTAACTGAATTAATATTAGAATTTGTATTCAGATAAATAAAAACACGAGGTTTCAGTTTCAACCATGAAAACAATTGTTTATTTATCAAAAACATATAAGTGTAATCTAGCAATCTATACTGGGTCACATGCAATTAAACCTATTTAAAATTGAGAATTTAAATGCATACTGTATGGGAAACTTTCACTGCTTTACAAACCATATTTTTTAAATGTTTACCAATTTTACAATATAGTTAAATGCTTTCGAGAATACTCTGTTCTATTTTTTAATTTAAATATGTATCTGCTTTGAACAATGGAATAGGTTTAATCAAATTTACGCCTGCAAAAGTTATTCATCTCCAACCGAAGCAATGGTTTCAAAAGCTGACATTATTGTGAGGTCAGCATAATTATATTTTAAATTATGCACTGGAATATAGTTTCCAACGAAACGGCTGTTGCATTTTTGCGATAGCAAAACTTGCTTGTCTGGAACAAAGAATCGAGTTTACTTTTATAGACCGTTTAATTATGCACTGGAATATAGTTTCCAACGAAACGGCTGCTGCATTTTTGCGATCGCAAAACTTGCTTGTCTGGAACAAAGAATCGAGTTTACTTTTATAGACCGTTTAATTAACAAACTGTTGTTTATAATCAAATGATCATTCAAATACTTCTTTCTATTTTTAATTTAGAAATATACCTTGTTTGAATAATGGAATATTTTTAATGACAATAGCATCTGCAAAAGCTATTTATCCACAATCTCAATGCCGTGTTCGAAAGTCACTTTCAGTTAATCTGAATTTATAAGGTGAACGTGGATTTCCAAATATAGAATGCTGTTTTGGTCAAGCGACAGTGTCGGCTTGGCGACCTCGATTCGCGAAGAGTGGAACAAAGAAAAGTTGTTTTCTGCACGTACATGCTTTCAATAATTCTTTGCTTGACTACGCTAAAAATTTAGATATTATATCAGCTCTATTTCTAACGTCAAATCAAAAATGTGGTAGCATGCTACACTCTACGCATACATTAAAAAATAAGGCGTGTTTGTTTTAACTCTGGCTTAGTATCGTGAAATCGAATGCATACAAAACATCACCACAATAAATCGAGGTTTTTACTTTCAATGGAAAACTTACACATCGCTTCTAAACCCTACAGATATACAATGCATGTGGTTAATATTCCTAACACTAATGCAAAAATCTAGGAGCACAATGTGCTGCGCCCTTTTAAATTATATGAAAAACAGCGACACTTAAGGGAGTCTTATTGTTAATACTTCTGCATAAATACACTTGGGAAATAAAAAAAAACCTGTTGTTCCAAATATAAGAAATCAGTTTCCATTGTCGTCTAATAATCTAAAACTAGTGGCAAACGCTGGAGTTACCTAAATGACTATCAAACTTTTTTACGTCATACAACGCATTGCTATTCATCTATTCCAAGAAAACCTAGGGAATACGTGTAGTAGATCTACTTGCTTATTAAATGACTGTCTAATTAATCTAATTGAAAGCTTATGAAGTTATCGCTATAATTAAAAAATAACTGATGCATTATTAGAACAACCAAATAACTATAACTATCTATTTTCATCTAAAAACTACGTTGTGTGGTATTAAAATGTTTCTTTTCTAGCATACAATGTAACGGCGTGAGAAATAGATTTCTATTTCTAATTACAACTTAAATATGCGTAGAATTAGGTTCTGAGAGTAAATTTCCAATCCCTTTCTCTAAAAACCTGAGGTGCTCCGGGGGATTGGGTATATAACCAACACGCTTTTGAATGCAAAATCACAGTCTGCTTCAATCGAATCTACTTCACTGGTAAGATATTGTTGTAAATATATGTTTTTATCTTATATGTCCATATCTGTACTTTGAAAATGTCTTTGTAAATATATGTTTTTTATCTTATATGTCCATATCTGTACTTTGAAAATGCGTTTGGACTCAGTAAAAGAAAAATTTCTCAAAAACAACGGCAAAATGTCGCACACGAAAGTTCTTTTTTTCTAATACTTTTCTAATGTAATCTTAAAATGCTCATATCTCCGTTGTCTATTGAGATATATCTTTGTCGTTTTATGCATTGGGTTCCTACCGTCAAGCACTACATTTTAAACATTTCTAACATTTTTCTAATGGTGTCTTAAAATGCTTGTATCTTCTATATTTATTAAGATATTTAAATGCAGTTTTTTGCATTGTATTGCTACTGTCATATACTACATTAAAAAAAATTATTTTTTTCAAATCTTAAAAACGTTCATATCTCCGGTGTTTATTAAGATATTTCGTCGGGATTTTTTGCATTATGTTGCTACCGTCATGTACTACATTTTAAACATTTCTAACATTTTTCTAATGGTGTCTTAAAATGCTTGTATCTTCTATATTTATTAAGATATTTGAATGCAGTTTTTTGCATTGTATTGCTACTGTCATATACTACATTAAAAAAATTTTTTTTTCAAATCTTAAAAACGCTCATATCTCCCGTGTTTATTAACATATTTTATCGGAATTTTTTGCATTATGTTGCTACTGTCATGTACTACATTTTAAACATTTCTAACATTTTTCAGATTAAACATAATGGGTAAGACGCTTATTTTTTTGTATTCTAAACAGTATACATATAAGCAATTTACAGAAGAATTTTTAAACTCCATCGTCATTGGACCGCCCATGTCATCTTTTGGTAATTTTGAGTTAATTTTAATAGTTGATGTAATACATTTTTATACTTTTAGAAAAACAACTTATGAAGCACGTCATCGAAAAATATGGGACTGTAAGAAAAAAAATATTTATAAATTTGGTTCACAATACATTTATTTTTAGGACGACGTAGCCTTGGTTAAAAATTCAACCTACATCCCGGAAGCCACCCTTCTAGAGTCGGGGTGGTTTCTGGGATGTAGGTTTAAAGTATATAGAGACCTAGAATTACCAGACATGCTGTGGCTGATCTACGTGAGTATAAGTTGATTTGCTTCTTTGAAGAAACTAAGTGTTCTTTTTACAGCTATTGTGAGGTCGGCCACAGCATCCTAGGTTAGGTTAGTTTCTAAGTTAGTCAGTAAGTTATTTGTATAATAAACGTTTTAAAATTTTTAATTTTTTATTACATCGTTATAACTACATGATAAACACTTATTGTTGTTGTGCGTATTTTTTGAATGCAATATCATATGTAATGATGTCTGAAGCAAACTTTAGCATTTCATACATGCAGCGAACATTCTCGGATTGGATGGGTGGCAAAGACTCTTCAATACTCCTTTTAAAGTCGCCGGGTAAATTCCAAACACCTTCGATTACACTGCTGTAAAATTGTTGAAACATCTGACTTTTTACTAGTTCAGCTTTAGATTGCAGCAACGACAACAAATCCCACAATTCTGCTACAGACTTGTTTCCGAGATAAACTTGGGATCGCTTACGTTCCTGCAGCACTATCACTTTTTTGTTTCCGATTTTTTGGAAATATATTCTTTTGCCAGGACTTATATCCACCGGTTTTGGCTCTCCATCTTCATAGTTAAAGTGCCTATTTATCACATCTTTATTTGCAACAAAGAGCTGCCACTCTCCTTCGTCTAACAGTATAAAATCTTTGTTAATCCCACTAATTACCACTGCCGGCACAAACGATCCATAACAGGTCAAGCCCAAACTCACAGTTTTATTTCTTGACTTATTCAGCGGATAAGTTGTTGCGTTTAACAATACTGGATATGACAGTTTCACGTTTTTGTTTGTCACTCGCTGCTTCACAGTTTCACCAACCTTTTGTACTTGCTCCATTGTTTTTGCTAGTACAGCACACGATACACTACTGAACGCAAACTACATCTCCTGTTATACTCATTCTTCAAGGTTGCTGTCGGCGGCCTCGCTCCGAACGTGGCCTCGCTTCGAGCATGACCTTGGGCTTGCACGTGGCCTCGCCTTGCATGTGACCTTGGGATTGAACGTGGCCTCGCCTTGCATGTGACCTTGGGATTGAACGTGGCCTTGCATTGAACTCAAGGTCAAGTGGTGGGGGGAGGTTCCAGAACCATCCACTTCCCTCTACTATTGTTGTAGCTTTTCACTTGTAAATAAAAATTACGTTTCACTTCTGTGACTTTTCCCTAATGTGCAGATTTTAAATCACGCGGGCTTTTCGTTTAACCACGTTGGCGCTCCTGTAAGCTTTTGTCGCTTTAATCACCGTCGCGTCGTGCGTCTGTTTACTCTTCGTTCTGTGCTCTCTTAGCCAATCTACCGCCCCGCCATGTCCATGAAGTTGGCCGGACCATTGTCGAATTTCAACTCAACTATTATTGTAAAAATTAGTGCTTAGTTAGATCATATTAGCACACTGGGTGCCGTAATTAGCACACCTCTATTTTAGGAGTTTTTGGAATTTTACGTTGGCGCGGCCAGATTCACGACATCTGGACCATTTTCAAATTTCAACTCCATTACTATTGTAATAATTAGTGCTTAATTGGATCATATTAGCACACTGGGTCCCGTAATTAGCACACCTATATTTTAGGAGTTTTTGGAATTTTACGTTGGCGCGGCCAGATTCACGGCATCTGGACCATTTTCAAATTTCAACTCCATTACTATTGTAATAATTAGTGCTTAATTGGATCATATTAGCACACTGGGTCCCGTAATTAGCACACCTATATTTTAGGAGTTTTTGGAAGTTTACGTTGGCGCGGTCAGATTCATGGCATCAATAATGTTTTACACTATATTTATTTGTGTTTGTAATTTGTGTTAAAATGTTTGATACATATTTTGAAAGATTGTAGAGAGGGCTCATATAGGATGCAATTATTGGAAGCAATGGGATTTCCTTTTTATGCAATTTAGGTAGGCCATCAATTTTGGGTGACAACCCATTTTGGCTAATTAGATTTTTATAAGTACAATTATCAATATAATTGTTATTTAACCAATGCTTTATTTTATTATTTGAATTTTGTATAATTTCTGTGAGATCTTTTTTTTCTTTAGTATATGTTTCACCATCATTCAATAAATCTAACATGTGTTTATTATAATCGTCCTTATTAATTATGACTGTTATTTGAGTTTTATCAGCATTTATAATTTAGATTTTTTCTTTATTGGCCTTTACAAAATGTTTGTAGTTATTTTAATTTTTTTATTAAAATCATTACTTAGTTTTTGTTCATTAAAAGTGTTTCTTTATTATTATGTTTCCCTTTATAATTAGTTAAAAGATTACTGATTAAAGTTCTTATATTATTCGTATCAATTTCATTTTTTTCAGACATTCCTTATTCAAAGATATTACTTAATAGTTCTTTCAGTAGGTATTTTTAATTAAGGGTTACAAATATTAAATTATTGACCTAATTCTAATATTTCGTGGACATTTTGTGGTATTTGAATGTCGCTTAATCCAGCTTTTATTAGGTTTATTGATTTGAAATATTAAAATTAGGCGTATTTTCTTGTATTTGTTTTATTTTTAAAATTTATTTTTTTTGTTATATTTAAGTACTGTTTTACATGTTAATTTTTTAATTTTATTTGTCAATTTTAATAAGAAATTAATAATTTTATCTTGTGTATATGATTTTTCAATAAAATATTTAGTATTTCTGATTTTTTGTTTTAAATAATTTAAATAGCAATATGAGTCATTAATTATAAGTGATAGGTTCCTTTTTACATGTTGCGATAAAATATTGTAAATTTTTTTTTAATTGTTTTTATTTTCAAATTTGATGTTATTATAACTTCTTTGTAAGAATTTAGGTGTTAATGATAATTTTTTGCATTTATTGAAGAATTTCAAACGTCTACTCATCCTTACAATTTTGAAACTATATTTCTTAAGTATTCCTAAAATTATATTATACTAGCTGACCCTATATTATACTAGCTGACCCGGCAAACGTTGTTTTGGATTATGACATAATGGGGAAAACCTTTCAAACCATTAAGCACAGAATCATAAAAGTCGTACAGTGTATAGAAAAACACAATTTTCCGGCTTTTCCTTTGGATTTTTCCGAATTTTCTTTTTTGCTAAACTACCTCGAGAGTAAGGCGAACAAAAAAAAACATCCAAATCGGTCAAGTCGTTCTCGAGTTTTTGCATTACTAGCACAAGGCGATTGATTTTTATTATGTATAGATAACTTACTATTTTCATAATTTTTATGTTCACAGGATAAATAATTAGATAATTACCAATTCTATACAGTAATGTAATGAATAAAAACTAATACGTAATCTCAATTGTAACTGTACTGTAAAATTTTTCCCCAAATATTTTATTCCATGATTTTTTCCATCAAACGCATCTACATTTTGAAAGCTTTTCAAATAGCTTACATTATATACAGGGTGTCCCTTTTTCGACTTTAACCATGGGGATCTCATTTATCTTAAGAGGTATGAAATCATTTAAATTAGGGCAAAGTTGCGCATTCCAACTACTAACTAATGGAGTTAAAATTCCAAAATGTTCGGATGCCATTATTCTGAGCGCGCCATAGTAAAATTCCAAAAACTCCTAAAATATAGGTGTGCCAATTACGGGACCCAGTGTGCTAATATGATCCAATTAAGCACTAATTATTACAATAATAATGGAGTTTAAATTCGAAAATGGTCCAGATGCCATGAATCTGGCCCCGCCAACGTAAAATTCCAAAAACTCCTAAAATATAGGTGTGCTAATTACGGGACCCAGTGTGCTAATATGATCTAACTAAGCACTAATTTTTACAATAATAGTTGAGTTGAAATTCGACAATGGTCCGGCCAACTTCATGGACATGGCGGGGCGGTAGATTGGCTAAGAGAGCACAGAACGAAGAGTAAACAGACGCACGACGCGACGGTGATTAAAGCGACAAAAGCTTACAGGAGCGCCAACGTGGTTAAACGAAAAGCCCGCGTGATTTAAAATCTGCACATTAGGGAAAAGTCACAGAAGTGAAACGTAATTTTTATTTACAAGTGAAAAGCTACAACAATTAAAGATCAAAGTTGGAATAACGTTAAGGATGAACTATGAAAGTGATGGCTCCTCGACGAAGGACGTTAAAAGAAAAAGGATAATGGAGGAGCAAGAAATAGGAATAAGAAGACGGCAAGATCACTGCCAAAAGAGAGGAAATATGGAAATAGTGACCGTCAGGAGGATGATGAACAGAACTCCATGACGGGCATGATGAAAGAAATATTGGAGAACATTAAAGAAATGCGCCTGGAACAGAAAGAGCAACAGGAGACAACAAAGAGGCAGGAGAATTGTAAAAATTGAAGGCAAAAAAGCTATAGTTGCGAGAACTCAGAATTGGAACCAAAAAAAGGAAATCATGGGAAATACAAATAAACTAAAAGGACAAAAAATTATCATCGATAATGATCTAATTGTAAAGAAAATGGTGATACAAAAGAAAATTAAAGAGGCAGCAAAAAGTGAAATTGAAAAAAGTAACATGGTTGAAATAGGATACAAAAAGCTAATAATAAACAACAAAGTATATGAATGGGATGAGAAACAAGAGGAACTGAAGGACATGGAACAACAAGAACAAAGAAACTTAAAAAACTGACAGAGCACAGAGGGGACAGAATCATGGCAATAAATGCGAGGAAATGGACAAAGAAACAGAAATATACAGGGAAACAAAAGGACATACAAGCAAAAAATGTAAAGAAAGATAACTAATATAAAGGTGGGAAGAATAAAACATAAAATGGAAAGAAAAATAAAAAGAAGAAAAAGAAGATACTACGAATAAGAACGTGGAATGTAAAAACAATGCTGCAAACTGGCAAAATGAAACAAATAGGGAGGGAAATGAAAAAGTACAATATACAAGTACTAGCATTACAAGAAATAAGGTGGAAAGAAGAAAAAATAAACAAAAAAGACTATACGATATTCTATTCAGCGGAAGAAGAACAAGGACGAAATGGCACTGGTATCGCATACAATAGCAAACAATATTATACAGGGTGTTAATTAAGTAAGTAGACAAACTTTAAGGGCTGATATCTTGGTCAATTCTAAGATAAAAAGTTCATACAAACATGAGGCCTAAAGGGCTTCGTTTTCAAAATACAGGGTGTTGAAGTTTAAACAAAAATATTTTTTTTCAAAAATTTCGACAACGGCTGGAGGTATTCTAATGAAACTTGTTGTAGGTTAGTATTTCATAAAGTGGCATTGTTCGGTCAAAATAAATTTAATTTATTTCCAGCAGTGGCGTGCATCGAAGCCAACCCAGTTACCTTATTTTAGAAAAATCTGGTACGCTCCTGTTCTTTAGCCACAAATTTTGTAGCTATTGTAAGGTTGTTTGTTATTAAATAATATTTTTTTAAAACTTCTTTAAGTTGTATTTTGAAAACGAAGCCGTTTAGAGCCCATTAAAGTCCAATGAACGAAATTGCTGTTCAAGATTTTTCCATTTTTCCCGAATAATATTTATTCTATCAAAAAAGTAAAAGATACATCTTTTGTATAGTTTCAATGGATGAAGCTAAAAAACTTGTCGTATTGACTGAAAAACAATGGCGTACAAGATTTTTCTAAAATAAGGTAACTGAGATCGCCCCGATGCACGCCACTGGTGGAAATAAATTAAATTTATTTTCACCAAACAATGCCACGTTATGAAATACTATCATACACCAAGTTTCATTAGAATATCTCTAGACGTTTTCCAGATTTTTGGAAAAGAATTAATTTTTGTTTAAACTTCAACATCCTTTATCTCGAAAACGAAGCCGTTTAAGTCTCATGTTTGTAGGAACTTTTTATCTTAGAAGTGATCGAGGAATCACCCCTTAAAGTTTGTCTACGTACTTAATTAACAACCTGTATATTTCCAGCCAATAAACGGAAGGATATCAACAATCAGAATTAAAAACAATCGCAATAACAATGGTAAATGCATACGCATCAAGTAGCAGACGAAGAGGACAAAGAGGAATTTTATGAAAAATTAGAGGTGTGTGAGAAGATACCCATGAATACTTTAATAGTAGGAGATTTTAACGCCAAAATCGGTATAGAAGAATGGAATGAAAATATAGCAGGGAAAGAAACAATTCACGAGATAACAAATAACAATGGAACAAGATTATGCAACTTAGCAACAATTACGGGGACTTTTATAGTGAGTGCCAAATTCAGACACCGAAAAGAACATAAAATTACATGGATGACACCAGGACTAACAGAAGGAAACCAGATAGACCATATATTAGTGTCTAAGAAATGGGAAAAAATAATACACGATACAAGATCTTACAGGGGAGCAAATACGGATTCGAACCACATACTAGTAATGGCTAAACTAAATCTGAAAATAATTCAAACGCCCAGAAATAAAATACTCAAATGGAAATGGAATACAGAAAAACTAAAAACAAACGACGAAACCCGAAAAAGATACAGTCAGACCTCGCCGTTCGCGGGGGTTACGTTCCAGAAGAATTCCGCGAAGTGCAAAACCGCGATGCGCAAAACCGCGATGCGCAAGTAAACACATAAATGATAAAAACGGGGTTAGGTTCCATAAATTAGATTTATTTATACTATGCAACTTGAAAAAAATCAAATACATAAACGTGCGTATACAAACTAAAATTCCATACGTAACATAAGTCTGCCACTTGAATCTAGAGCTCGAATGTCCATTTGTTTATTTAAGTTATAATTTTACAATTTATTTCAGTTCCGATTTGGTAATAAGAGATTCAAAGAAATATGCTCGATAAGTGTGTTTACAAGTTTGTGATAAATAATGTTATTTAGGTGTTCATGACATAAACCGCATACGTCTGCTTTATTTACTTACGGCCGGTCTTATGAAGGTCACTAACTTGACGTTAACTTTAAATCTCTGTTAAAATAAACAAAAGCTCATCAAAACGTTGGCGCTTACGCCATATTATTCATTAGTAAACACATGCGCTTTTGTTTATTTTAATAGCGAATTAAAGTTAACGTCGGATTAGTGGCCTTCATATGACCGGCCGTTAGTGTGTGAAAGTTGAAACAGTTAACGTTGACAATTCCATCCGCAAACGGCAAAGCAAATATCCGCGAACGGCAAAGAAAAGGGAGCACAAATTTTTTTTTAATTGTTTTTATTTTCAAATTTGATGTTATTATAACTTCTTTGTAAGAATTTAGGTGTTAATGATAATTTTTTGCATTTATTGAAGAATTTCAAACGTCTACTCATCCTTACAATTTTGAAACTATATTTCTTAAGTATTCCTAAAATTATATTATACTAGCTGACCCTATATTATACTAGCTGACCCGGCAAACGTTGTTTTGGATTATGACATAATGGGGAAAACCTTTCAAACCATTAAGCACAGAATCATAAAAGTCGTACAGTGTATAGAAAAACACAATTTTCCGGCTTTTCCTTTGGATTTTTCCGAATTTTCTTTTTTGCTAAACTACCTCGAGAGTAAGGCGAACAAAAAAAAACATCCAAATCGGTCAAGTCGTTCTCGAGTTTTTGCATTACTAGCACAAGGCGATTGATTTTTATTATGTATAGATAACTTACTATTTTCATAATTTTTATGTTCACAGGATAAATAATTAGATAATTACCAATTCTATACAGTAATGTAATGAATAAAAACTAATACGTAATCTCAATTGTAACTGTACTGTAAAATTTTTCCCCAAATATTTTATTCCATGATTTTTTCCATCAAACGCATCTACATTTTGAAAGCTTTTCAAATAGCTTACATTATATACAGGGTGTCCCTTTTTCGACTTTAACCATGGGGATCTCATTTATCTTAAGAGGTATGAAATCATTTAAATTAGGGCAAAGTTGCGCATTCCAACTACTAACTAATGGAGTTAAAATTCCAAAATGTTCGGATGCCATTATTCTGAGCGCGCCATAGTAAAATTCCAAAAACTCCTAAAATATAGGTGTGCCAATTACGGGACCCAGTGTGCTAATATGATCCAATTAAGCACTAATTATTACAATAATAATGGAGTTTAAATTCGAAAATGGTCCAGATGCCATGAATCTGGCCCCGCCAACGTAAAATTCCAAAAACTCCTAAAATATAGGTGTGCTAATTACGGGACCCAGTGTGCTAATATGATCCAATTAAGCACTAATTATTACAATAATAGCGAAGTTGGAATTCGAAAATGGTCCAGATGTCGTGAATCTGTCCGCGCCAACGTAAAATTCCAAAAACTCATAAAATATAGGTGTGCTAATTACGGGGCCAATGTGCTAATATGATCCAATTAAGTACTAATTATTACAATAGTAGTGGAGTTGAAATTCGAAAATGGTCCAGATGCCGTAAATCTGACCGCGCCAACGTAAAATTTCAAAAACTCCTAAAATATAGGTGTGCCAATTACGGGACCCAGTGTGCTAATATGATCCAATTAAGCACTAATTATTACAATAATAATGGAGTTTAAATTCGAAAATGGTCCAGATGCCATGAATCTGGCCCCGCCAACGTAAAATTCCAAAAACTCCTAAAATATAGGTGTGCTAATTACGGGACCCAGTGTGCTAATATGATCCAATTAAGCACTAATTATTACAATAATAGCGAAGTTGGAATTCGAAAATGGTCCAGATGTCGTGAATCTGTCCGCGCCAACGTAAAATTCCAAAAACTCATAAAATATAGGTGTGCTAATTACGGGGCCAATGTGCTAATATGATCCAATTAAGTACTAATTATTACAATAATAGTGGAGTTGAAATTCGAAAATGGTCCAGATGCCGTAAATCTGACCGCGCCAACGTAAAATTTCAAAAACTCCTAAAATATAGGTGTGCTAATTACGGGACCCAATGTGCTAATATGGTCCAATTAAGCACTAATTATTACAATAATAGTGGAGTTGAAATTCGACAATGGTCCGGCCAACTTCATGGACATCGCCTCGCCGCCACTCGTTCAATTGGGTATATTTTCGTAGTACTCCGCTTTAGGGTTGATTATTCTTAATTGCCCTCTTGCTGCGCTGGAATTGTGGTGTTACAGCCGCTCGCGGAGAGTCGTAAACCTGACTTATATCGGCGTTGCGTTTTGTGATTCACTAAATATTATTAGTAAAAGACTCGTACCTTGAGTTATTCAGTGCTGCGTCTCCCTTTTCTTCGCTGTTTGCTATTTGCTGCACATTGGCAGATTTAAAGCACTTTTATTCAATATAAAGCTTTTAAAACACAGAGATCAAACTCCTTGATGTCCATTGCAGTTGCTTAGTACAAAGTACCGTAAACCGAGGTGAAGTCGATCAATTTTTCATGTTTTTGTTCTTTTTAGGGCAGTAAATAAACCTCTAAAATTCTGAAGAAATTTATTAAAGCTCTTTGGTGTGTCTCCTGCAATATTTACATATATTGGAATGGAAGCACCACGTTGGGCGACCATAAATATGCAATATTAGCTTGGCTTATTGTATTTTTACAAGCCCCACAGTTAGTTCTTTCATAATTATGTAAAAGCTTATAACGTTGAGACGTCTTTTATTTAATTAAGTAATATTATCTTTACTATTTTTTTCAAATTGATTGATTTAATTTGAAATTTTATATATTATTTTGTTTAATAAATGTATTGCATGTGAGACTCTTAAACAGGGGTGGTTCGTTAATCTAGTTATCTGTTCTTTAATATTCTTATTTTATAATGACTTTTAATTATTGACTGCTACTAAATGTCAGTTTGACTTTAAACAACTATTAAACAGTAATCAAACCAAAAATGACAAACATTATTTCGAACGTAATATTACATATATAAATAGAATACTATATTAACTTTTAAATAATATATATTTTAATAACAAAAATAAAAAGGTTTTCTGACAAAAAATTAAAAAAGAATTTTTTGCAATTGCGTCATTCTATCCCAACCAGTAGGTAAGATGAGGAACATATAGGGGTAAGATGACTAGTAACAGAAATCGCATACAAACTGACCACATTCTCCATAACGGTTACAGTTTCCATGCCATCATGTTGAACAAGCTGAACATTGAATCCAGTCTTCAGTAGCAATTCTTGATAAGTTTCGTGACATCCTGGACAAGTGTGAATCGTTTGATTAGTTGCACGTGTCTGAACTGTTTGGTTCGTCATTTTACCCCTGTCAACTTGCCCCGATCTTCACAAAAAATGCTTTGTTGAGGTTAGGTATCAACACGAGCAACAATAAATTAAAATTACGTGACAAATAATCGTTATTACTACACAAATTCATACAGTTTAATAAACATAATAATTTACCTGATAATAATCCAGAAAACACTAAAAACGTTCACTACAAAATTATACCGCCATATCGAAAAACAAACTTTATCGTTATGTGGCTTAAAATATTACTTTACCTACACATTTTAGTCCTAGATACAATTCACTAGATGGCGCTAGTATTCAGTTTTGTCCAGAGCCAGTAGATATAGAGAGTACCGCCATTCTTTGATCCGTGAAAATGCCGCTATCGCCGCCATTTTTGTTCCCACCAGCAATGACTGAATGAGGTATGTCTAAAATTTTACTTGAAATTGGCAAGACTGTAAGTCTATGTCAAATTCGAAGTTAGCAGGTTATATTTTGCGCCAGTTTGTGTCAAAACTGACGCAAAAACTAACCTGCTAACCTAGAATTTGACATAGACTTACAGTCTTGCCAATTTTAAGTAAAGTTTTAGATTGCCAACAAACGTCACGTTGACGGAATTGTGTTACAAACCTCAAAGTGACGCATATGTCAGAGGAATAAACATGGCGGACGTGGCGGTACTCTCTATATCTACTGGCTCTGGTTTTGTCCACTTCTTTTGGTATTTCAATAAAACCCCTTCGCCATCTTATCTCGATCTCCCTTAAGTACAGTCGCGGAATTAAAAATCCGGGCGAATCTTATAGAGGATTTTTGCAATTTTTGGGTAATGTAAATTGGGATTTGCGTTTCTAGGTTAGCAATTGACAGTTAAACAATGAGGCATGCTGTCATATGCGAGTAATTATTTTGACTTTGACTAATTTCACCAGGTAACGTGATAAGTAAAGTAAGATATACACTGAATCATTTTAAATGCCGGAATTTTTAATTCCGCGACTGTACTGTATAATATTTATTTCACTCATTTAATTGTTTTTTGTATTCAATATTCTTCTGTAGAACTAATTAAGACCAACCTGAATTGCTCTTATTTTCACTGCTAGTCACCTCAAAACTCCTGCTCCTGACGTTCACAGCTCAACTTATTGACAGACCAGCCTCGATGCTCCTTCAACCGTCCAACAAACTCCAACCGGTTAAAACCCTTGCTGTCTGCATATATGGTCCCGTTCCCTGCACTCTTGTATGCTATTGTCAACCTAACAGCCTCCTGGTAAGTTCCCACTAACAGATGGTACCCAAATTAATCTTCTATTTTCTTCAGCTCCTACTTTGTAGTAATCAACCAAATAGAACAATCCAAATCAATCAGTTATATCAGCAACTCCCTTCAAATGATTGACTCGTCCTCCGTACAATAACCAAATCTAGTAATTGATATAAATTATTCTTTGTATGTATTAAATCATCCAATTCCATTTAAATATTATTATATTCTTCTTACTTGTATCTAATTAAACCATATTCCATAATCTCTTCAACGGCTGTATACTTGTATTATTCCATAATTATATTTTCACTTATTTTCACCTCATAGATTTGTTAATACCTTTTTTATTTATATTATATCCAATTATTCATATAAATAAAGGCAGAGTTTCTAGTTCTTATTAATTCACAAGAAATTTTTCCAAAATATGTCTACATAATTTAGTTTGATATTTTCATTGCCATTCAAACAATATTACTTTATGCTAGTTACAATTATTAATACACTCTTTTAAAATTAAATGATATGATTTACACCTACTACATTCTATATTCTAATAGTAAGCATATTTGTCACCCGTAACATTAGCTTATCTTTCCACCATCATAATTGAATACCCAATGGCTATTATTTATCAAAATAAATTATAAATTGTCTCAAATTTAACTTCCATTACTCAATTTCAACTTAACAAACAATCTTATTTTAAACTTTTCTAAATTTGATTGTATTAATCTAGCAAATTTATTTATTTTAATTCTTATTTAATAACTGGCCTATATGTATCATAATAATATATTACCAAAAGCGTAAGATAAGTAGTTTTTCTGCTATAAATTTTTTTAAATGATCGACTTCACCCCCCATGGGAGGGGCTTTAAATTATCACAGATAAGATCATCTTTGTCAGTCTCTTTATTCTGATTATCGTTTTCGCTGACATTAGAATAGTTGCCATCTTCTGATGCTTAATCTGAAATGGCGTTTTTAATTTGAACACTTTCATCTTCAATTTCACGACGTTCATTTTCCATCACCGCTTCGCGAGAAGGGCCTGGAGTTGGCGCGTCTAATTCATTTTGCTTAGATAGATCGGCAACAACAATTTCCTTCTCGGGTTGAAGATTTAGTCTTTTACCTCTTGGCCCTTTTACCTTTGGTTCCGTTTCTTTAGATCGTGTTTGATCAAGATGAGCAATAAATGTATTCGACCATCTTTGGACATCAGCTTCTTGGTCATCATTTTCGTTTGTGGTTTTTGGCAGGTGGTCAAGGACTTTTTTTGGGTTTAGGGGGAAAATTCCGGCAGCGGCAAAGCCTAATCTAACATTTTGTTTTTGGTTTATTCCAACTGTTCCCAAAGCATCTTTGAAGCTGAAAACACACTTTTCTGGATAACTTCCCTATTGGTTTTTTTTTCAGTTATCAAGAACCTCACGCCATGCTATTTTTAGGGGTCGAAAAAAGGCCACGTCAAGTGGCTGACAGATATGCGTTGCATTTTTTTGTAACAGCACAAAATCTATATTATTATTATTACACATTCCTATAATATGCAATGACAGGTGGCTGGACACATTGTCGCCTATCATAACAACT
This sequence comes from Agriotes lineatus, assembly GCA_940337035.1. Classification (NCBI taxonomy): domain Eukaryota; kingdom Metazoa; phylum Arthropoda; class Insecta; order Coleoptera; family Elateridae; genus Agriotes; species Agriotes lineatus. Next base: position 71,111 of record CALNHX010003674.1, read on the forward strand.
TTGCCTGTTAATTTTTTAGCATAAGGAAGTACAGTGTTTTCGAACCAATCTTCGAATATTTGCATATCAAACCAACGGCTTATATTTCGGTTATAGCCTGTGCCATCAATACTACCCTGCTTCCATGTAGGGTAAAGATGTTTCACCTTGTAGACGATGTAAGGGGGAAGACAGTTCCATTAGCTTTGGCGGCCATCATCACACTTACGCTAGATTTTTATGTGTCGATGATTTGGTCTGTTTGTTTTACTCTGATGACTTTAACGGCTTCTGGATCATCACTGAAATTCGTCTTGTCCTAGTTTATGATATTCGAGGGTGGGACATCTTTTAAAGTTTCTTGAAGCTCGTCGAAATAATTCTTATTGGTCGCCGCATTTACCCCAGCACGGGCCCTTTTGATATTCTCCGATAATTTTTCAGTAAGCTGACGATTCCTCTTAATAAAATTTTTAAACCATTCATCCTGGTTTATTGTCAGTAAATGTCTTCTCTGTAATTCCTTTTTGGTTCAGGTAATCTTGAACTAAATTCCTTACATCAACTCTTTTTTGGGGAAACCCCCATAACTTTCATACGTAATGCGGCCTAATAGTTTGTTGTCGCAACAAGGTGACATACCAGGTTCCAAGCATATTAACAAATTATTTAATAAAAATTCACACCGATCTTTCTCAATCTAACAATACTTAATCATTAAGATCGCTACCTTACCAACATTTCCAATGCTAAAATACATTATAAAACGCGAGTGATCCAAATTGCCCCCGCCCCCACCCCCCGTGTCGACTTCACCTCATTTATGGTTACCTTGCTTTCAGTTGTCACGTGTTTATTTTCCTTTACTTACTTGATATTTCTATATCTAAATAAATTTCATCACCTTCTCTATTATCATTCCTTCTATTTCGAGTTTACAGCACATTGGCCCTTTATTTATCACTAGTGTTTTTGTTAACTACCATGTTGTACTGTTTTGCCGTGTTGACGTAACGATGTAACATTTACTGCAAGTTATTTTCGCTGTCCGCCATAAATACCGCAACGTCTCTATAGCAGATTATGTTTATGTTGTTCTGTCCTCCTTCCATGGGTCTAATAGCTATTAACTTATCCACTATTAGATTGAATAATGCTGGGCTTAGCGAATCTCCTTGACGTATTCCGGTTGTAACTTCAGTTTCTGTTTTGGTGTTGGTTTTTATTTCATATATTAGTTGTATGGTTTCTTGTAGTATCCCTCTCTCTCTCACACAGTAGCTCTACTATGTTACTTAGTCTTACACGATCAAAAGCCTTTGGTAAATTGATAAAGCATAGGTACAGCGGCTTGCAGAATCCTATTGCTTTTTCACTGTTTGTCGCAAGATAAAAATTGCATCAATCGTCGACCTAATATTTCTGAACCCTTGTTGCTCTTCACTGCCTTCAAGGTGACCTTGTAGTGTTTGCGGTATTATTTTAGTTGTTAATTTCATCATTGAGCTTAACAATGTGATGCCCCTCTAATTTTCGGGTGTTTTTCTTGTCGCATTCTTCTGGTATGTTTTCTATGCTTATTGTCTCCTGTAAGAATTTTTTCAGTTAGGTTACCAGTTTATCACCACCGTATTTTAAAAGTTCATTGTGTTAATATATTTATTCGGTGTCTTCGCTAGGTCGTCTTCATTATTGTCTTTACGTTTCTGAGGCTTTGTATTAGTTCTGTGAGCATTATTTTAGTTACATCTGCAGGTAGGTTGTTAGCTTGATTTGCAGATGTTCCCTCCTCCTTTATCCAGGCTTGGGAGCGGCAACAGCGGTTACTGTACTACTTAATCCATACAGTGAATACAGGCGGAGTTTACTACTTTTTCTTAGAATTAAATATCCAAAGTAAACAGAACAGTTATTCGTGTATTGAGGGCATAATCAATGGAGTATAGCATGACGGAAGGTTTAAAGCGTGACGTGAAACGGAGAACTTTTATTTTCTTAAGAGCTATAATCGTAATTATGCACGTGATACATACATGTTAGTTTACTTTGGTACTCAAAATGGACAAAAATTAAGGATTCAAGTTTTTGGCTACAGACCACTGGGTCATTGTTGTGCTGGTGCTGAAAATTTTTGGTGTGTTATAGTTTCTATGCAGACTGTTGTACCGCTTAGCAACTTTATAGGCCCTCGGGCCATAAAAGCCATATCACACCGGCTATCAAGAGCCAATAAACAAGATTATGGTTCCAAAAGGAAATACATCTAATTATAGCATGAGTTGGGATAGTTGCATGCACCAAGATCTAAATTCTATTGTACAAGGGCCGCTTTTTTTCAACCTCCGATGGATCATAACAAAAAGACAAGTGTGTATAAAACAATGATTTTATTACTAAAAGTTATGTACACTTATGGTTACTTTTGGACATAACCACCTTGGAGATAGTAAGTAAGTAAGTAAAGGTTTATTTAGCTAATTAGCTACATAAAAAACCATTCATTACAAAAAAGATCATAAACAATAACATTGCACATAACACAAAAAAAATCAGTCCAGTATCGCGTAATTAAGCGCCCATTATACATTTTCGATTCTAAGGTATTCAGTGATTTTATTTGAAAAACCCTTAATACCCTCACAATTCTTTATTTCGGCAGGAAGATTGTTGTATAAACTCAACCCATTGTAAAAAATGGACCTCATTGAAACACTCTTGTTCACTCTGCTGATATTAAAGTTACATTTATTTCTAAGATTGTGATTAATAAAACTAGCTCTAACATCTAAAAAGTGTATTAGATAACGTGGAGCCAGACCATGCTGTATCTTGTGAATAAAAATCAGTACAGAGCGTTCAATTGTGATTTCAAAGGGCAACCACTGCAACTGTTCCAATATGATATTAATTGGCGTCATATAGTTACAATTCAATACTATCCGCATTCCCTTATTTCTCAGTACACTGAGCCTATAAACATCAGTCTTATTGCACATAAAGAGTACTGTCTGACAATAAGTAAAATGTGGCTGAACAATCACATTTAAAACAACTTGTCTGGCCCACCCTGACAGTTCACTTGAAACTCGTCTAATGAAACCAAGTTTTTTACCGATTTTTCTACAGAGTTCATCGATATGATTAGTAAATTTAAGTTGTGAGTCAATAGTAACTCCAAGGTATTTTATTGACTTAACGAGATCAATATTACACCCATTAATAGTAACTCCAAGTTTACTAGACACAAATTGATTGTACTTAGTACTTGAACCCAATAGCATACATTTTGTCTTGGTAACATTTAGTCTTAATTTATTAATACATAACCATCTGTATAATTTACTAAGTGCACTATTGATTTTTTCAGTTATTTCACTCAACACATAACCAGATATTGACAATAGAGTGTCGTCTGCAAAGAGATTAACAAAACAATTATCTATACTTAAGTAAATATCATTCACATAAATTATGAATAACAATGGACCAAGTACACTGTCTTGTGGAACACCATAAACACTGTCTATAACCTCAGATATATTACTTTGAATTTTAGTTTTGTGACCTCTACTATTCAAGTAACTATCAAACCATTTCAAGACAGTGCCCCTGATTCCATAATATTTCAATTTCTGTAGCATAATTTCCCTATCAATGGTTTCAAAAGCACGCTGTAAATCAACAAATACACTTAACAAAGCCATATTCTATCACGAGTGACGTTTACGAAAACCAGATTGTGCACCACTATTTCCAGTACTTTTTCCACAGTTGGCATCGCATTGATAGATCTAAACTCCTCCAGTTTTCTTGTCCTTAGTGCTTTTGGGATTGGACAAATTGTACTTATTTTGAGATTCTTAGGTATATAACCTACAGACAATGATGTATTTATTAAGTTCAGCATAGGGTATCCAATAACGTCAAAAAGATTCTTCATAATTTTTGCTTTGAGTGAATCAGACGATGATTTATTTTTTAAATTTGCGACAATTTTAGACAGTTCAAGAAATGTAATGGGTTGGAATTGATTGAAACTTACAGTGATATCACCCAATCCAACATGTTTCCAATTTTCATTAACAGTTTCAATGTTTTCAACAATAGGTATTCTTGATGCTATCACAGTAAAACTGGTTAAACTTGGATTCCATTGGTCCAGTATAATTTTCAAAGTCTATGTCTCCACTTATTTCCTCCTTGGTGCCAGATACAAGCGTTTTCCAAGTTTTCCACATCTTTCTACTTCTTGTTTACATAAGTCAATATTTCTTTCTAGATATGCTTTTTTCTTATTTCGAATTAAGCTGACAACTTTGTTTCTGTGTTTATACTGTTCCCAGTCAACATCTATTCGAGTAAATTTAAATCGCTGATATGCCATATCACGTAACTTCTTGGCATTTTTAATTTCTTTATCAAACCAATCATTTTTTTGAATCATACTGGTCCTCTCTCTCTCAGGTGATATATGGTTAACTACACTTGTTACGTTAGTGCTAAAAGTATTATATATTATATCAACATCCACTGATTCATAGCTCCAAGTCTTTCCCAACAATTCTTCCTTTATAGCATTCAGTTTTTCATCAGACCAGTCTCTTACTTTATATGTTTTCACATCCCTGCCAGTAGTAACATTATTTATTAAAGCTGTCCCAATTATATCGTGATCCGTAATTTTTGGCCATTTAAAATCCCTAATTGGTTTAAGATCAAACCGATTTGTCACACTTAGATCAATTAAACTTTCACAATTATTTACTATTCTGGTTAGTTCTGTAATTATCTGTGTAAATCCACCCCATGTATGATATTCTTGAACCTTCTCGTAGTACTGTCTTCCATTTTTGTATAATGCACATTAAAATCTCCTAAGATAATCACATCACCAACTTCATAGATGTCATTATTCAGCAATGCTTCAAAAAATTCGAAGAAGTTTTCAAAGGGTTGACTTGGTGATTTGTATGTACATCCAACCAATAAAGTTTTGTTACAGATATGCACTCGTATAGATAAAAACCAGAAATCCTTGTTGACACTAATATTATCTACTATTTCAAAACAATAATTGTTACTAATGTAAATGATATCGCCACCTGTATGTCGACTATTTGAATTACATATAACTGCACCATTTTTTGTTCTTTATTTTTTTTTAAGACGAAAACGTTATATGGTGTACATGTAGTGTTATTACTCGGATATTCAAGTTCAAAATTGGACCACATCGAGTGAATAAAAACTATAAGGAAAGGGCACATCGACTAGAGAACCACTGCGAGAAGCAGAAAAAGGAGAAGAAAACGCAAAATAGACGAAACTGTGAGTAAAAACCCTCACAATTAATAATATTGTAGGTTATGGGAAACTAACAGCAAGGCACATTTCTGCATGCAACAATAGAGATAAGAGCAGATAAGTAAAATTTCAAGGCTCAAGAATACCCATTTCGACGGCAACTGGATAGGCAACACAAAATACAAATAAAAGGATAAAGGGTTGCATACCAGAAAACTATAATAGCAAACCGGCACAGAAAACGTAGCGAAACTGATAATAGGCCTGTTTTCGAGAAGTTGATTCGGGCGGCCCTATTTCCGCAGTTTCAGGTTATTCCCGAAATAAAATAAATAGAGACCTACAGTAGAAAAAAAATGGACTCAGACGAATATCTGACAGATGAGGGAAAGACAAAAAAGGACAATATTGATAGCCTATTCAAAAAGTCTAGAAAGCCACATAGAACCCCGACAAAAGGGGAGGACCCCAAAGATAGCATGCAAGAACAGATGAAGGAAATGATGGACTTAATGAGAAATCTAGCGGGGGATATAAGAGAAATTAAAAGAGACCAGCAAAATAACAACGACGAAACAAAAATACTACAGGAAGAGATAAGAAAGCTAAGGGACGAACAAAGAGATTTCAAGAGGGAGATTATAGAACTGAAGGGTATCAACGAAAATGCCAGAAAAGAAATTGACGGACTAAAACAGGAAGCGAGGAGAGCAAATGAGAAAATAGAGAAATTGGAAGGAGAAATGAGGAGAAAAAACATAGTGCTACGAGGGATAAAAATGAAATCAAGCAATCCAAAAATGCTAAAAGAAGAAATGGAACGGTTCATAGAGAGAAACTTGGGCATAACATTGAAAGTAGAAGCGGCAAGAAAACTAGGAGAAAAAACTTTTCTGGTCGAGCTAAACAGCAAGGGAGACAAGGGCATGGTAATGAGTAATAAGAGCAAACTTCGAAGTTATGGAGAAAAAGTATACATAAATGATGACTTGACAGTGGAAGAAAGAAAGATACAAGCAATAATCCGGAAATGTCCCAAAGAGGACTCAGCCAAAGGCAACAAGGTCAAAGTGGGCTACCAGAAGCTTATAAACGAAGAGGGAGTTTGGTACTGGAACAAGGAAACCCAGAAGCTGGAGAAGTATAATAAGGAGCGAAGCAAACCCAGCCAAAGACCTTCAAAAAACGATTAACCGAAAAGTGTAAAGGACTGGAAAATTGGAAAACGACCGACGCAATTAATATGGAAAAAAATGAAATACCAACAGATAAAAACAAAAAGACGAAAAGGCTAAGGAAGGAGATGATGGAGAAATTTGAAAAGAACAAAAGAAAATACACTAAGGAAGCGATACTTAAAATAGCAACATGGAACATTAAGAGCATAAGTGGCAAAAAAAAATTAATTAATACAAGAATTTGAAAACTTTCGCCTTGATATACTAGCGATAACAGAAACTAAAAAGAAAGAAAGACAGAGTATCGAACTAGATGGTGGACATTTAATGATACAGAGTGGAGTAGGAGAGGAAGAGAGAGCCAGAGGAGGAGTGGGCTGCTTAATTAATAATAAATGGAGTAAATATGTAAATGGCTGGGAGTGTACTTCTAATCGAATTTTGAGAATAGAACTTAGAATAGGAAATAAAGAAATCAATCATATCCTAATACTATATGGCCCAAATGAAGATGAAACAGATGCCAAGAAGGAGGAATTCTGGGAAAAAGTTACAGAGATAGTGGAAGACATAAAAGGAAAAATAACTATACTTGGAGACCTCAACGGCAGAGTGGGTAGACAGGATGGTAATTCAACAGATGTTATTGGAAAGTATGGAGAGGAGACACGAAATAATAATGGAAAGAGAATAATTGACTTCTGCATCCAAAATAATTTCTTAGTAATGAATGGATTCTTTCAACATAAGGATGTACACAAATACACAAGAGAAGTAAAAAAGTAGAGGCGAAAGATCAATTATAGATTATACAGAGAGATTTTTCTTACTACGAACACGGCAGACGATATGTCGAATTTACAAATGCCGAGAATTTAACTTTGACAGTTCGCGTATTTTGTCAGTAGATAATATCTGCTGTCATTTCTATCTTAAAATCGATAACTACGAAGCAACGGATCAGTGCAAATTGTAAAATGGTATTATCAGGGTCCAACGGTCCGGGAAATTCAAAATTCTTTCACAACATTTGAAAATAGGCGTTACATGGAGTTATTTCAAATTTTGGAAACTTTGGATGTGTTTCTCCCCAAAAGCACAAAATCCCTAATGTTCCCAATGAAGACAGGTATTTAAAAGAGGTTTGTATTACCGCTAATGACTATCCATACTATTTATTTAAATAAATTGCAGAACTAGTAGATTTAGCTGCGATATTCTTCCCGTTGGCTATTTCAGAAGTATGGAATTTTGTGAAACTGTGACAGATATGCCTAAAAATTCATCTGAAAAGTCGTTTTCACTACAACTAACGATTTGAAGAACTGCGTTTAAAAATTAAAAGGGTTGTTCAGAGTACTAGCACTAATACGTCGTCGGATAATGTGCGAAGTTTCTATGATCGCTTAGGACAGGGGTGGCGAACCAATGGCACGCGTGCCATTAATGGCACGCGGCCAAATAATTTGGGCACGGCCTTAATAAGGAATTTAGGTACCTCATCGAAACAATTTATTTTTTCGTCTACATTTGAGGTCATAGTAACAAAGTTCATTGTGAACAAGGCTACCGGTGCCGGAACGGCAACAGACTGCGCGACAGAGATAGGTAGATTTTGCGGAATTTCTGACCGAACGGATGGGAGTGAGCTAGCGCGGGTGACGCGTGCAGTATTTGAAATAACTAGTTGGATTTTACTTTAAGCATTTATTTTGTAAGTTCTCCCCTGGATCGTTAGGCAGCCCTATTCACATTTATTTTTAAATATTGAATAAATTTTTCCCTGCGTAGCTAGGCAACCCTTGATAACATTTTTCAGCAAATTACAGCTATGTTGCTATCAATTTAGACCACTCTGCATTCCAATAGTTTTTCTCTTGGTCCTTTTCCAATTTTTGAGAGATTTTGATAACCTGAATTGAATTGCGTGTGGTAGTATTTTTCGACCTTTTCCATTCCAGCGTTCGCTTGAATAAGTTGGTTGCCCCTCGGCTTCGTGCTTCACCAGCTTAATTATAACTTGGTTCATTTGTGAGGGAGAATTTGGAAGCAACGAAGGCCCACTGAACGTTAGGATAATTGTTTATGGTTGCAATCCTTACGTTCACTACGCTCTTGCGGAATTTTGGGGCCCACTTTCGTTGTTTGCACGGGCTGTCCGCCCCCTCCAAGTTAGTCTTCTTCAGCCCCCGCTTTTAGCTTGGTTTTGTTCCTAGGAATATGTATTTTTAGCCTATTTCTACCTGGGATTATTTGATGGCACGTCATGGCCTCATTAACCATTTCTTTAGAAGAAATGGCACGTAGATCAAGAAAGGTTCGCCACCCCTGGCTTAGGATATTGTTTAGCGCAAGAAGGCAGGCTCTTTGAACAAGAGCTAATTTAAACTTCTTGAATTTTGTTGTTTGAAATAAAAATAGTTTTATTTTTGTTTGCATCTTTTTTTTACTGAGTTAGTTTGTTCGGAAGAAATTATTTCTTTCTTCAAAATGCGTTTTACTTTAAGAACTACCTTCTTTTACTGTACTGTTAATCTCTAAAAATCCTGTTTTTCAACTCTGAATTTATCACCTGAATTAATCACAGAATAACAGTACCTCATACATTCTATCTGTGATATAATAATTAATTTTAAAAAAATACACTAGTCTGCGTTGAACAATTACTTAAACAATCAACGCAGACGACCAGTGGATTAATATCAGAGTACCTTAGACCGACTGTCCATCGGTCTTGGCGTATTTTTAGGCAATCGTAAATTCGCCTTGATTTACTCGTGTTCGCAGTTCATGAATTTTCACTGTACATATACTAATCCAGAGAAATGACAGGAGCAAAGTAAAGAATGTGAGAGTTAGAAGAGGGGCAGAGATCGGCAGTGACCACTACTTAGTGGAAAGTAGAATAAATATGATAACACAAGAGGAGAATAAAAGAAGCAGCATAGATACACAAAATAACACACAAGACGTAATAAAACTGTACAAGCTAGCCGATAGAGAAGTAGCACAAAGATATAGAGACAAAGTAGAAAAAATACTGGCAACAACACAGAGTAGTGCACAAAGAGAAGATGTCGAGCACAGGTGGAGATGGTACAAAGGGGCATTAGTAAATACAGCCAAGGAGATATGTGGTACAACCCGAATAACTCCTATTCTTGGAGAGAAGGAGGAAGTAGAAAATGAAAATATGGACGAAGCACAAGCAGGAGATCAGATGGCGGAAGAGATACAAGCAGATGAAGTGATAGAAGCCATAAGAGCAGTCAAAAAAGGGAAAGCAGCAGGACACGACAAAATAACAGGCGAAATGTTAAAAAATGTGAGTCAAAAGGGAATAGAGCTGTTGACCTCAATATACAACCAATCTTGGACGGAAGGGAGAGTGCCATCAGACTGGAAGATTGGTATCATAGTACCAATATTCAAGAAGGGGGATTAGCGGGAGTGTAAAAACTACAGAGGAATAACCCTATTGAGCATACCATCGAAGGTTTACGAACGGATCCTGGAAAAGAGACTATTAACACAAATCGATAAATCACTAGATCAGACACAGAGTGGCTTTAGAAAGGGGTGCAGTATAAATGACCATATATTCACACTCAAGCAAATCACAGAAAAGTCTCTAGAAAGAAATATTGAAACTTATCAGGCGTTCATAGACCTTGAAAAAGCCTTCGATCGAATCCAGAGATCCAAAGTCCGGAAAATACTGGAAAAAAGAAAGGTGGAGAACAACTTAATAGCAGCCATAATGAGCCTCTACGAAGAAAACAGGAACTATGTAAGGACGGACAACAGGCAATCTCAAAAATTCCCAGTAAACAGTGGCCGAAGACAGGGAGGAGTATTGAGTCCTATCCTCTTCAACTTGGTTTTGGACGACACAATAAAAAATACAAGAGGAAAAACAACAAAGATGTACATCGGACATAGACACATGAAACCAGTGCACATAAATGAATGCGCTTTTGCAGATGACCTAGTAATATTCGGCAAAAGCGAAAAAGACCTACAAAAAAACCTGGAGATATGGAACACAGCATTGAAATTAAACAATATGAAAATCAACGAGGAAAAAACAAAAATAATGGTAACTGGCAGAGGAAGCGCTCAAGCAGATATCAAATTAAATGGGAAGACACTAGAGCAAGTAGAGGCGTTCAAATATCTAGGGGTAAATATAAATAACAAAGGGTACCACGATGCATAAATTAATGCGAGATTGAATAATACCTCTAGGGTATTCCACAGCCTCAGAAATAACTTTATAGCGAAACGGGAGATATTAGAAAAGACTAAAATAACAGTATACAAAACCGTTTTTGTACCAACACTCATCTTTGGAAGCGAAACGTGGGTCCTGACGCAAAACATGAAGAGCAAAATACAGGCTATGGAGATGAAGTATCTTCGCAAAGTAGCTGGAGTCACTAGAAGGGACAAAATAAGGAATACGGAAATAAGAAAACGATTAAAAGTGCAACCCATATTAAAAATAATAGAAGACCGAAAACTTCAATGGTTTGGACACCTCAGTAGGCTAGGAAATGAAAGACCCGTAAAACAAACTTGGGAGGCAAGAAGACACGAGAGAAGACCTAAAGGAAGACCTCGTAAAACATGGGACGACAGTGTGAAAGAGATACTGGAAGATAGAGGGATAAATTTAACACAGGCAAGGAATATGGCGAGAAATAGAAAGGAGTGGAAAACACTTATTCACAGTTTTATAGAACAATAAGTGAAATATAAAATTATAAATATTTACCCTACACCTTCGGGTAAACAAGGATAGATTATATATATATATATATATATACTAGCAAGATACCCATTCTTCGTACGGACTACAAATGTTTTTTCTTCTAAATCCTAAACAAATTCTAGAATGCTCCCCTCCTCTCTCACTCAATACGCTAAACTAACAAACGCTGCAAAACAATATTGTAGGTAAAAAGAAACAATATTTTTTCCAAAAAAAGGTTCTCCATAACCCTTTATGCTTCACGTATCCCCTGGAAATGTGTATATAATTGTCGTTCTTCTTGTATAGATTGATAAAACTATAGGTTTAGTATAACAATGAGAATAAAAATAATAAATGTACTTATTAAATGTTGTATTCGTAAATTGTAGCAACATACCAGTTTCCACCACTTAGAGGTGGAATTTCGCAAATCCTTCTATTTTATTCTAAGCTGGATACACGGAAAAAATCAATAACTTTAACTTTTTTTACTTCTTTTTACAATAAAGGAAGTATTGGATTTACCCCAAAAATTCGAAATTGAGTTTTTAACAGATCTTCACGTTTTAGAGTCCCCTGATCCCAAAAACATATTTTTTTTCATTGGTCTGTCTGTGAACAGAATATCTCAAAAACGAAAAGAGGTATGGCATTGAAACTTCATATATAAGGTTTATGTACTATGTAGATGATACAGCAAGCTTTTGACGAAAATTGCATAACCAGAAGTAGGTGTTTACTTTTGTAATTTTTCATTTTTTTTAAAACTGCTCTAACAATTTTTTTCAAACTTTATATTTTTATTACATTTTTAATGTGTATTGATGTGAGATAGGTGATTTTCCAGTTGAATACTTCTAAAATGGGTTTCTTTTGTTTTTTTTTTCTATTTTTTATTAACTCCTATTTTAAATAGAACACCCGGTATATTATTACATTTTTGAATTCAGCTTAAAATTCTAGAGAAAATGTGTCTCTTGAACTAACACTCTATTTTGCACTGTTTTTGTAGAATTTGTAATTTTTTAAAATTTTTGACAAATGCTTAAAAATTTAAAATCAAATTTTTGGCCAATTATAAGATCACTGTAAAACGAAGTTGTGTGCGTGTATCACACCAGATTTTTTTAACTTCTTTTTACTTTTACCCCATTTTTAGTCCTTTCACAATGAAATTTAGAATAAAAACTTTAAACCACTTTTAAAGATTTAAAAACCACACATATGCCCAAAAACCATGATCATCAGGAACCACAGGGAATACGAAAGGTTCTATCATTTACCCCTGAAACCAAATTCTCACCTTTAGGAGTTGATCTGTGTACAATCCTGAATTACGTTTTTAGGAAGTTGTATAGGTAACCTTTCTAAGTAAAACCAAATTGTTACATTATAGGGCCTTATGAAATATTGAGAAATTCGTATATGCCAAAAAGAATGTCCTAACTCAATAGACATAGGAGATATGAAGGGTTCTTTAATTCACTCTCAATCCAGATTTGCACCTTTAGGGGTTGATTAGAGGAAAATTCTAAAATACGTTTCTAGGTATTTGCATTGATAATCTTTGCAAGTAAACACCAAGTCGCTATCTCATTGGGTCTAAGAGATATTGAGGAACTCGTGAAAACACATTTTCCCCTTTCCACCCCCGTAGGAGTGGAATTTAAAAAAAAATCCTTTCATCTAATTTAATTGTGAAATAGAACTTACAGCGAAAAAATTAATAATTTTAACCTCCTACTCCTTTTCAGTTTTCTTTCTTTTACCCCTTTAGGGTTAAAATTTTCAAATTCCCTTAAACTCCTTTATAAATATTTTAAAAATACATCTATATGCTAAAAATGAATGTTCTAACTCAATAAACATAGGAGATACGAAGGGTTCTTTAATTCACCCCACTCCATATTTGCACCTTTAGGGGTTGATTAGGACAAAATTCTAAAATACGTTTCTAGGTATTAGCATTGATAATATTTGCAAGTAAACACCAAGTCGCTATCTCGTCGGGTCTAAGAGATATTGAGGAACTCGTGAAAACACATTTTACCCCTTTTCACTTCCGTAGGGGTGGAATTTAAAAAAAATCGTTTTTAACCCATTTTATTGTGAAATGGAACTCACAGCAAAAAAAAAATAATTTTAACCCCCCCCCCCACCTCTTTTTCGCTGTTCCTCCTTTTACCCCTTTAGGGTTAAATTTTTTAACTTCCTTTAAACCCCTTTCTAAATACTTAAAAAATACATCTATATGCCAAAAAAGAATGTTGTAACTCAATAAACATAGGAGATACGAAGGGTTCTTTAATTCACTCCCAATCCAGATTTGCACCTTCAGGGGTTGATTAAGGCAAAATTCTAAATTAATTTTCTAGGTATTTGCATTGATAATATTTGCAAGTAAACACCAAGTGGTTATCTCGTCGGGTCTAAGAGATATTGAGGAACTCGTTAAAAAGCATTTTACCCCTTTTCACTTCCGTAGGGGCGGAATTTAAAAAAATCGCTTTTAACCCATTTAATTGTGAAATAGAACTTACAGCGAAAAAATTAATAATTTTAACTTCCTACCCCTTTCCAGTTTTCCTTTTTTTACCCCTTTAGGGTTAAAATTTTCAAATTCCCTTAAACACCTTTATAAATATTTTAAAAATACATCCATATGCCAAAAATGAATGTTCTAACTCAATAAACATAGGAGATACGAAGGGTTATTTAATTCACCCCAATCCAGATTTGCACCTTTAGGGGTTGATTAGGGCAAAATTCTAAAATACGTTTCTAGGTATTTGCATTGATAATATTTGCAAGTAAACACCAAGTCGCTATCTCGTCGGGTCTAGAGATATTGAGGAACTCGTGAAAACACATTTTACCCCTTTTCACTTTCGTAGAGGCGGAATTTAAAAAAAATCGCTTTTAACCTATTTTATTGTGAAATGGAACTCACAGCAAAAAAAATTAATAATTTTAATCCCCCTACCCCTTTTTAGTTTTTCTTTTTTTACCCCTTTAGAATTAAATTTTTTAAATTCCCTTAAACCCCTTTCTAAATATTTAAAAAATACATCTATATGCCAAAAAAGAATGTTCTAACTCAATAAACATAGGAGATACGAAGGGTTCTTTAATTTACTCCCAATCCAGATTTGCACCTTTAGGGGTTGATTAAGGCAAAATTCTAAAATACATTTCTAGGTATTTGCATTGATAATCTTTGCAAGTAAACACCAAGTCGCTATCTCGTCGGGTCTAAGAGATATTGAGGAACTCGTGAAAACACATTTTACCCCTTTTCACCCCCGTAGGGGCGGAATTTAAAAAAATCGCTTTTAACCCAATTTATTGTGAAATGGAACTCACAGTAAAAATAAATAATAATTTTAACCCCTTATCCCTTTTTAGTTTTTCCTCCTTTTACCCCTTTAGGGTTAAAATCTTTAAATTTCCTTAAACCCTTTTCTAAATATTTTAAAAATACATCGATATGCCAAAAAAGAATGTTCTAACTCAATAAACATAGGAGATACGAAGGGTTCTTTAATTCACCCTCAATTCAAATTTGCACATTTAGGGGTTGATTAAGACAAAATTCTGAAATATGTTTCTCGGTATTGGCATTGATAATATTTGCAAGTAAACACCAAGTCGCTCTCTCGTCGGGTCTAGAGATATTGAGGAACTCGTGAAAACACATTTTACCCCTTTTCACTTTCGTAGAGGCGGAATTTAAAAAAAATCGCTTTTAACCTATTTTATTGTGAAATGGAACTCACAGCAAAAAAAATTAATAATTTTAACCCCCCTACCCCTTTTTAGCTTTTCCTTTTTTTACCCCTTTAGGGTTAAATTTTTTAAATTTCCTTAAACCCCTTTCTAAATATTTAAAACATACATCTATATGCCAAAAATGAATGTTCTAACTCAATGAACATAGGAGATACGAAGGGTTCTTTAATTTACTCCCAATCCAGATTTGCACCTTTAGGGGTTGATTAGGGCAAAATTCTAAAATACGTTTCTAGGTATTTGCATTGATAATCTTTGCAAGTAAACACCAAGTCGCTATCTCGTCGGGTCTAAGAGATATTGAGGAACTCGTGAAAACACATTTTACCCCTTTTCACTTTCGTAGAGGCGGAATTTAAAAAAAATCGCTTTTAACCTATTTTATTGTGAAATGGAACTAACAGCAAAAAAAGGTAATAATTTTAACCCCCCTACCCCTTTTTAGCTTTTCCTTTTTTACCCTTTTAGGGTTAAATTTTTTAAATTCCCTTAAACCCCTTTCTAAATATTTAAAAAATACATCTATATGCCAAAAAAGAATGTTCTAACTCAATAAACATAGGAGATACGAAGGGTTATTTAATTCACCCCCAATCCAGATTTGCACCTTTAGGGGTTGATTAGGGCAAAATTCTAAAATATGTTTCTAGGTATTTGCATTGATAATATTTGCAAGTAAACACCAAGTCGCTATCTCGTCGGGTCTAGAGATATTGAGGAACTCGTGAAAACACATTTTACCCCTTTTCACTTTCGTAGAGGCGGAATTTAAAAAAAAATCGCTTTTAACCTACTTTATTGTGAAATGGAACTCACAGCAAAAAAAGTTAATAATTTTAACCCCCCTACCCCTTTTTAGCTTTTCATTTTTTACCCTTTTAGGGTTAAATTTTTTAATTCCCTTAAACCCCTTTCTAAATATTTAAAAAATACATCTATATGCCAAAAAATAATGTTCTAACTCAATAAACATAGGAGATACGAAGGGTTCTTTAATTTACTCCCAATCCAGATTTGCACCTTTAGGGGTTGATTAAGGCAAAATTCTAAAATACGTTTCTAGGTATTTGCATTGATAATCTTTGCAAGTAAACACCAAGTCGCTCTCTCGTCGGGTCTAAGAGATATTGAGGAACTCGTGAAAACACATTTTGCCCCTTTTCACTTTCGTAGGGGCGGAATTTAAAAAAAATCGCTTTTAACCTATTTTATTGTGAAATGGAACTCACAGCAAAAAAAATTAATAATTTTAACCCCCCTACCTTTTTTTAGCTTTTCCTTTTTTTACCCCTTTAGGATTAAATTTTTTAAATTCCCTTAAACCCCTTTCTAAATATTTAAAAAATACATCTATATGCCAAAAAAGAATGTTCTAACTCAATAAACATAGGAGATACGAAGGGTTCTTTAATTCACCCCCAATTCAAATTTGCACCTTTAGGAGTTGATTAAGGTAAAATTTTGAAATACGTTTCTAGGTATTTGCATTGATAATCTTTGCAAGTAAACACCAAGTCGCTATCTCGTCGGGTCTAAGAGATATTGAGGAACTCGTGAAAACACATTTTACCCCTTTTCACTTTCGTAGGGGCGAAATTTAAAAAAAATCGCTTTTAACCTATTTTATTGTGAAATGGAACTCACAGCAAAAAAAATTAATAATTTTAACCCCCCTACCTTTTTTTAGCTTTTCCTTTTTTTACCCCTTTAGGGTTAAATTTGTTAAATTCCCTTAAACCCATTTCTAAATATTTTAAAAATATATCTATATGCCAAAAAAGAATGTTCTAACTCAATAAACATAGGAGATACGAAGGGTTCTTTAATTTACTCTCAATCCAGATTTGCACCTTTAGGGTTTTGATTAAGGCAAAATTCTAAAATACGTTTCTAGGTATTTGCATTGATAATATTTTCAAGTAAACACGAAGTCGCTATCTCGTCGGGTCTAAGAGATATTGAATAACTCGTGAAAACACATTTTCCCTTTTCTATCCCCGTAGGGGTGGAATTTAAAAAAATCGCTTTTAACCCAATTTATTGTGAAATGGAACTCACAGTAAAAATAAATAATAATTTTAACCCCCTGCCCCATTTTAGTTTTTCCTCCTTTTACCCCTTTAGGGTTAAAATCTTTAAATTTCCTTAAACCCTTTTCTAAATATTTTAAAAATACATCTATATGCCAAAAAAGAATGTTCTAACTCAATAAACATAGGAGATACGAAGGGTTCTTTAATTCACCCCCAATTCAAATTTGCACCTTTAGGAGTTGATTAAGGCAAAATTCTGAAATACGTTTCTAGGTATTTGCATTGATAATATTTGCAAGTAAACACCAAGTCGCTATCTCGTCGGGTCTAAGAGATATTGAGGAACTCGTGAAAACACATTTTACCCCTTTTCACCCCCGTAGGTGCGGAATTTAAAAAAATCGCTTTTAACCCAATTTATTGTGAAATGGAACTCAGTAAAAATAAATAATAATTTTAACCCCCTACCCCTTTTTAGTTTTTCCTCCTTTTACCCCTTTAGGGTTAAAATCTTTAAATTTCCTTAAACCCCTTTCTAACTATTTTAAATATACATCTATATGCCAAAAAAGAATGTTCTAAGTCAATAAACATAGGAGATACGAAGGGTTCTTTAATTCACCCTCAATCCATATTTGAACCTTTAGGGGTTGATTAGGGCAAAATCCTGAAATACGTTTCTAGGTATTGGCATTGATAATCTTTGCAAGAAAACACCAAATCGATATCTTATCGGGTGTAAGAGATATTGAGGAATTAGTGAAAACACATTTTACCCCTTTTCACCCCTTTAGGAGTCGAATTTCAAAAAATCCCTTCTTAGCACTACCTTACGTAACAAATTGAACCTTCCACCCAAATTTCAAGTTTCTAGTACCAGTGGTTTCTGCTCTGCGTTGATTAGTCAGGGTTGTGACTTTCCTTTATACAGTGTGTAAAAAAAGTCTGGAATATAGCAAATATTTCAAAAACTAGCACAGATGAATTTTTCAAAATTTCCAGACTTATATAGGTAAAAAGGGCGCATCTAGGAAGGACAAAACTGTTTCTGTAACTTTACAGGGTTAGTCAGAAAAAATACCAACTTTTGTATTTTAAATTGGACACCCTGTATATTACCGAGGAATCAAATAGTCCTTCAAAAGAAAAATTCAACGATATAGGGTTTGACGGACTTATCTGTCAAAATGACAAATGTGGGGTGACTTAAAGAATAAGGTTTACAACAATAGACCGGTTAATATTGAAGCTTTAAAGGATCATATTAGAAATGAGATACCTCAAATTCGATCGGATACTGTCTTTAAATTCTCGTAAGACGTTGTCAAAAGTATCCCATCGAATTTGACGTATCTCATTTCTAATATGATCCTTTAAAGCTTCAATATTAACCGGTCTATTGTTGTAAACCTTATTCTTTGTCACCCCACATCTGTCATTTTGACAGATAAGTCCGTCAAATCCTATATCGTTGAATTTGTCTTTTGAAGGACTATTTGATTCCTCGGTAATATACAGGGTGTCTAATTTAAAATACAAAAGTTGGTATTTTTTTCTGACTAACGCTGTATAGTTACAGAAACGGTTTTGTCCTTCCTAGATGCGCAGTTTTTACCTATATAAGTCTGGAAATTTTGAAAAATTCATCTCCGGTAGTTTTTGAAATATTTGCTATATTCCAGACTTTTTTTACACCCTGTATATGTATATAGATATAACTGCACCATAACCCGGTATTAAAATCTCCTGCTGTTCAATATTTTCTGTAATATGAGTTTCAGACAGGCACATTATAATAGGTTTAATGTCAAAAAGTAACTGCGCTACCCCATCAACATTTGTTGTTAAACTTTGTACATTCAAATGTAGAAGCAAACCTTCTTTATGTAAATCTCGTATCTCTTTGCCAGACTGTAATTGCTATATATAATTAATATTCCTAATCTGAAACTCTCTCCTTCTTTTATAACTTTCGCAATCAATAGACCAGACTGGGTGGTTACCATCAACATTGACATCTAACTTATTCTTAGCCTCATTACAATTCACGCATTGAGCCTCACTACTACTACATTCACCTTCTTTATGCTCACCTGCACACTTTGGACATGCTACTCTATTTCTGCAAACTTTGGCACTATGACCGTACTTACAACAATTGAAGCATCTAAGCACCGTAACTATTTCGACAACTTTACATCTAGACCAACCAATTCTTAAAATTTCTTCTTTCATTACACATTGAAATGTATTTGAATCTACTTCCAGTATAATATTAAATTTTCCCTTAACTGCCCTAGTTCTATGTATCAAATTCGTCTGAAATGTTGGTTGATCTTTCTCTAATCTATTATGATGAATAATTCTATCAACAATATCTTCACTATCATCTTCAGCAAAAACCCGTAACACCTTTATCTTAGGGTTTTTCTTAGCTGGCACCTTAACATTGTACTCATCACCCATCTTTAATTCGATGTCCTTTTTAACTTTTTCTAACGATTTGTTATCATCACATCTAATCATGATACCATTCTTAGTTGATCATCCCATAGTAACTCCAACATCCAATAACACAGGATCTATACTTTTTTTAACTTCCTTTCGAACTATATGCACATCTTTTTTAGCAACCTTAGATTCTACTATTGATTGATTGATTGATTGATTGATTAAAAGCAGGGATTTAGATGGGTTAGTAGTGAGCCCAGTTTTGCACTTCGACTCCGTGGTCTTTTGTGCCCCCCCTGACCCTATTAAAATAGATCTGCACCTTCAACGAGTTGTAGGAGGTGTTTTACGAGGTGCTCGTGTGTGAGAGCTGCTCCGTGTGGAGTTCCCCCGAAAAGTTGCTGTCTTTTGCGGAGTAACGCTGGACAGTCGAAGATTATGTGTGAGGCTGTCTCCTCCTCTTCCTGACATAATCTACAGGGTATATCCCCTTTGTATACGCCTATTTTGTGTAGGTGTTTTCTCAGGTGGCAGTGTCCTGTGACTAGTCCTACCACCCGTCTGATCTGAGTTCGTCCTAGATGGAGTACATCAGTTGTTAGTCTGCGAGAAGGCGTTCTAATTATTTCCTTCCCCAGTGTTTGTCCCTGTGTGGCATCCCAACGAGAAGCGTGTTGTCTAACGGTCCATTTTTCTATCGCTGTTCGGATGCTTTGTTTGGGTATACCAAATACAGGTTCTGGGCCTATAAATGGGGTAGATGCACCAGCTTTTGCGAGGGCGTCTGCCGCTTCGTTTCCCTCTATCCCTGTGTGCCCTGGCACCCAAATGAGCTGAACAGTGTTCTTTTCAGATAGGAGTGTCAGGTGACTTAAGCATTCTCTTGTTAGCACAGAGCTTATACGAGGTGATTCAAGCGCTTTCAGTGCCGCTTGACTGTCAGAAAGTATGCTTATGCGTTGTTGGGAATACCCGCGTTTTGCATTTTCCTGGACGCATTGCATTATAGCAAAGATTTCAGCTTGAAAGACTGTGGCTTTGGTCCCAAGAGATACACTAATGTCCTCTTTTGGTCTTACGCCATGTATTCCAGCACCCGTGCCCTCTGCTGTTCGGAATCCGTCTGTGTACCAGACTAGCCCATTTGGCAGGTGGGTTGAGGTTTCTTGGGTCCAGTCATTGCGATCGTACCTCACTGAGCCCATTTTTAAGATGGGCTCAGACTACTATTAAGACTGGTGTATTCCTGGCCACCTCGCTATATTGCCTTGAAACTCCATTGTTTTTTATAATTTTAACATCTTCAATTACTTTTTTTACCGCCTCGTTTAAAGCAGACAACCCTTTCAACTCCAGTTTCATTTCATCCATTCTCATAAGCAGGGTTTGTTTATTTCCTTTTAAAATCTTCTCATCGTATTGCTTTACGGTTTCATTTATAACTTCTTTGATCACTGTTTCATTAACTTTATTTCCACTCGGGGTATCAAGGCAAGTGCTACAGTAAAACTTGAGCACTCGATCCTTTTTCAGTTGCATTACTCTGATCGCCAAAGTTGTGAATTCTTTTCCAGAGCATTTCTAGCATAATAGTTTCTGACAACCATCACATGCAAAACATTTATCTCCTATATGTTTTATCTCTACATCCACACTTGAAACAGTTAATTTTTGATTAAAAGAAATTTTATCCATAGCCCAACTCGCAGTAACACCGAAATTACGTCGACAGTGTAGTTCGTTCGACTCGCAGTAGTTCCTTTTCTTTAGCTCTGTCTGTAGTTCGTATGAAGCTCGGTAGTTCATTTGTCTCGTCCTCCAATTTTAACACTTCCAGCACAGCTGATTTTCACCCTACTGTTATCAGCCTACCTTCCTTTTTCTCTAATTAATCTCCTTATCTCCTTGCGCTCGTTTTTATTAAGGCATTTCTTGTACCTGTGGACAAGCTTCCCAATACTCAATTGCGTACTTCAACCGGCGCTATATCCCTCTGTTGAATTTTGCCTTTTCGATCACCTTTGTCCATTTCTTCCCGTCTTTAATTGTTATTTTCCAGTTAGTTACACCTATCTTCTTGATGTCACTGTAAACCTCATCTAACCACCTTGCTGCTGGTCTACCCACTCTCCTGGTTTCTTGTGGTTTCCAGAAGGTGAGAATATTTTGTGCTTTTCCCTCTTCCATTCTGTATATGTGACCAAACCAACTTAACCTTCTTGATTTTATATAATTTGAAATTGTTTCATTGTTTGTTAAAGCATGTAATTCATAATTCATTCTGGGTCTCCAATTTCCATCCTCGTCTTGGATTGGTCCAAAGATTTTCCTTAACACTTTACGTTCAAAACACTGTAATTTATTATGGTCACTATCACTCAGTATCCAGATTTCACACCCATACACAACAATCGGTCTTATTACACTCCAATATATTACTAACTTATCCCTTTTAATTAATAGCCTCGAGTTCAGTAGAATATTAGTCACATACATCTCTTTGTTGCCTGCTTGTTATCACACCGCTGCTTCTTCACTTATTTTATTTTGTTGATTTAGGAGCGAACCAAGGCATTTAAAGGAATTCACGATTTCATACTTCTTGTTATTAATTTCTATATATCGCAGACCTCCTCTAATTTCCTTGTCATCCCTACACATCATTATTTTTGTTTTTTCGGCCCTCTCCTTGCTGCTTCTTCTTGAAGGATTTCGACTGTTAAATCTTTCAAGCTTCTTCACATTAAAGTAATGTCGCGTGCTAGCGGTGTCTGATATTGCACCATATTACCTCAGAGCGACGGTTACGACAGAAAGTCTCCCATGCATGAAAAAGCTGTCACGTCGACGCCAAGCGGGGTAATTCTAGAATTAATCGCGGAGCCTATTACTGTCTAGAAATTAGCCCAAATTATGGGACGTTGCCCCATGGGATAGGCCGTAAGAATGTGGAAGCCCAGTTTCGTCCGGGAAAGCGTCAGGAGTTCTAAAAACTTTTTATATTGGGATTAGTGATAATACCCTATAATGACATTCCAAGAATTTGCTAACTTGAGTTTTCTACTTTAAATGTTTGAGCAACTATGTTTTTATAGTGTGTTGTTACTGTTGTATGGGATCACATCTTACGTAAGTTATGGAGTCATGAAAACGAAAACTAAACACATATAGTGTTAGTGAACAGATGCGTTTAATTCAGGAAGTGGAAAACGGAGTTAAAAATAAAAAGACTTACTAACAATCTGCTTTTGTTATAGGTGTGGAGATATCAAACTTCCGTTGGCTTATGGGAATGTGTATACAATCACAATGAACATTAAACAAGAAACTGTTGAAAGAAAGCCTTATAGTTCTCCAGGAACTGTATTTTGCAGATCGCAGAACATTAATAACAATGAAAAGTTTGATAAACTATCTATTAAACAAGAAGACATCGAATTACATAATAAAAATTATGAAAACAAAACACTTGACAAAATTGACAAAAATATAGTGTGCAATGCGATTACAGAACAGCAAAAAAATTATTATTTTGTTAGACATATGAAGACTTACACAGAAGAGCAGCCTTACATTTGCTCTGTCTGTGGATACAAAACACCATGAAAAAGTAGTTTAGTTAAACATATAAGGACTCACACAGGAGAAAAGCCTTATAATTGCTCTGTTTGTGATTATAGAGCAACACGGAGAGATCTATTAGTTATACATATCAAGAGACATATGGGAGAAAAGCCGTATAGTTGCTCTGTTTGTGAATACAGAACAGCAAGCAAAGGTAATTTAATTAGACATAAGAAGAAACACACAGGAGAGAAGCTTTA
Organism: Agriotes lineatus; assembly: GCA_940337035.1. Classification (NCBI taxonomy): domain Eukaryota; kingdom Metazoa; phylum Arthropoda; class Insecta; order Coleoptera; family Elateridae; genus Agriotes; species Agriotes lineatus. Next base: position 94,425 of record CALNHX010003674.1, read on the forward strand.
CAGTTGCTCTGTTTGTGGATACAAAACAGCAAACAAAAGTCATTTAGTTAGACATATGAAGAAACACATAGGAGAGAAGCCTTACAGTTGCTCTGTTTGTGAATACAGAACAGCAAACAACAGTAATTTGGCTTCACATTTGAGGACTCATACAGACGAAAAGTCTTATAATTGCTCTGTTTGTGATTATAGAGCAACACGGAGAGATCAATTAGTTATACATATCAAGAGTCATACGGGAGAAATGCTTTTCAGTTGCTCTGTTTGTGAATACAGAACAGCAAACGAAAGTCATTTAGTTGGACATATGAAGAAACACACAGGAGAGAAGCCTTACAGTTGCTCTGTTTGTGGATACAAAACAGCAAAAAAAAGTAATTTAGTTATACATACGAAGAAACACACAGGAGAGAAGCCTTACAGTTGCTCTGTTTGTGGATACAAAACAACACAGAGAACTCAATTAGTTAGACATATGAAGATTCATACGGAAGAAAAGCCCTTCAGTTGCTCTGTTTGTGATTATAGAGCAACACGGAGAGATCTATTAGTTATACATATCAAGAGACATATAGGAGAAAAGCCGTATAGTTGCTCTGTTTGTGAATACAGAACAGCAAACAAAAGTAATTTAGTTAGACATATGAAGAAACATACAAGAGAGAAGCTTTACAGTTGCTCTGTTTGTGGATACAAAACAGCAAACAAAAGTCATTTAGTTAGACATACGAAGAAACACATAGGAGAAAAGCCTTACAGTTGCTCTGTTTGTGAATACAGAACAGCAAACAACAGTAATTCGGCTTCACATATGACGACTCATACAGACGAAAAGCCTTATATTAGTTGCTCTGTTTGTGATTACAAAACAACACAGAGAACTCAGTTAGTTAGACATATGAAGATTCATACGGGAGAAAAGCCCTTCAGTTGCTCTGTTTGTGAATACAGAACAGCAAATAAAAGTCGTTTAGTTAGACATATGAAGAATCATTCAGGAAAGAAGCCTTACAGTTGTTTTGTTTGTGGATTCGAAACAGCATGGAAAAGTAATTTAGTTACACATATAAAGAGTCATTCAAGAGAAAAACTGTAAAGTTGATCTGCTTGTAAATACAGAACAGCAAAAAAGAAGTATTTAGCTAGACATATGAAGATTCATGTAGCAGAAAAGCCTTACAGTTGCTCTGTTTGTGAATATAGAACAGTAAAAAAGAGCAATTTTGTTACACATATGTGGACACATACAGGAGAAAAGCCGTATAGTTACTTTGTTTGTGGATACGAAAACTCTTATACTTATTTGATCTGTCTGCAAATACGGAACAGCAAAGAACATTTTTTTAGTTAGGCGTTTAAGAATCATATAGAAGAGAAGCCTTACAGTTGATCTGTTGGTGGATACAAAACCGTATGGAAAAGTAATACTAAATTAGTTACACATTAGTGTGGGCCGTTCTTATTCACTGGTGGAAAAAAGTTAGGGATATCACACAAATTTGTAAAGTAACCTATGCAATATGCTTTCCATTGTGTTTCTTTTAATTATATATAGTTGGTGTAACTCGTGTAACTTAATTATGTATAAATAAAGCACATCTATTAGAATTTGTAGAACAATTTCTCTATACATATATAAACTTCTCCAATAAATTAACGCACCACCAAAAAGTAACCAAAAGTTTACAGTTAATTTTTGTAGAAACCACTTATCCTACTTGGACTATTCTTTTTTTGAATGACAAGTTGTATCTTTCAGAAAGTTAGTGTGTAACACACTGCCCTTCTGCTAATAAGGGTTAATGAATTAATTAATCACCATCGGGTAGCTTTCTCAGTCGGAGTTAATTTGGTTCAGACAGATATACACTTTGAGACCAGCAAACAAACACCAGGATAATTTTAGACAGTTTAATTATAGTGTAGTGTATTTACAAACATTAGTATTATTCATTAGAACAAAATAAAATGTATTTTACAATAAATTGAGCAATTATACGGGACGTCCTGTTGCGAACACCTTGCGTCCCGGCAACCTGTCTTGCATCCGTGTATTGATGGTCCGGCAGTTCGAGCCTTGGAAAAAAATCGACGAGACGCCACTGGTCGGGAAGTCGATCCGTCGAAATTGGTTCCCGGCGTTGCCAACCTTCCGGCTCAAATCTCAGGTTTAATGTCGAATGCACGTGTAACTGCAAATATAGGTTAATTCGGTTATGTCAGGATTTATGACTTACGACACCGGGATAGTGCGGCAAGTCCCCAGTGACTCAGAGTTGTGTTTGTGCGGGATGCGATGGAATGGGAAACCCACGGTGAATTCCACCTGGGGCTCGACTTCGTATCTTCAACGAACGATTTGACAACGTCGTCACGGTGGTCACTCTCCAGAGATGCGGTGGGAACTTGTTTGAACGGCGAGTAAATCTCTGTAGTCAACAAATATTAAAAGCAAACTTAAACAGCCTTTAAAGTTGGCGACGTGCCGGGCCGCAATAACATGAAATCTGATACGGCCAGGTCGGAAATATTTACGCTATTTGGCTGATGTAATTATTACAAAAAAGACATATGAAACGGCCTGGCTAATAAGCCCTCGTCTCGAATACATCTTCCAGGAAATTTGTTACAACTATCTACCAACGGGATTTGGGCTAAAAGTTTATGTTGAGTCCAGGTTATAATACGCGTTGGATTAATCAGCAAAGCGGTTCTCCGGTGGAGATCGTCGCCTCCAAGAGCTGATCCTTCAGGAAGGGATTTGTTCAGGTTTTAGCTAGAAACACGGCCTCCAGTATTGGAGTCGTCGGTTCAACTTAGCTACAGGAAACACTTTGGACGCAGGATTCCAAAGTGTAAAGGGAAAACTTCTCTTTTAAATGAGCTCCGTGCTTACTTTTATACGTTTCGCGTCGTGTTATCGTTGTAGCCACCACGTCTATCTTCTGATGGGGACGAGCGGGGCGCGGATTGTTTGTTTGTAATTTTCGGCGCAGGCTGAACTGGTGACTGATTATCTCTCCCTCGGACGTTGGCAAGAAGCGATAATACTTGAAGGGGCGAAGTGTAAATTTAATTACATTATTTAATGTCTGTATGAAAAATTTAAACGCGGCAAGCGTTACAAGTGTACTACTCTATTCGTGTAGAAACTTATTATTTTTATAAATACTGGGTGTAACAATTATAATGTGTTTTTCCATAAAATTTATAACACCCTGTGGGGTTCAACAGTTACAATATCAAGTTATAACTCAAAGAAAACTCTAGCCTTATCTTTCTATAACATTTTGTTTTTTATTTACTCTTTTTTCTTAGCTACTGCAAGAGAAACAATTTTATAGCATAACATGTTTTTATTGACTTTAATTTGCATTAAAAGCACTAAAGTAGCAGGCTATGGATAAACAGAAAGAAACAGTAATTGTCATCAGGTAAATACAGCTGTCAAAAAGCAGTAGTTGATAGAAGTGTTTTCAGTGTTAGTCCTTAACGTTTTTTTTTGCAAAATCTTTTATTTTGTCAGTATGCAACGTGAAACACGAAATCTTCAAGCATTAGTTCTGTTTGAGGAAGGTTGGAAGTTATTCGTGCCAGAGGCGGAAATACTCGCCACTGAGACCATCGTTTCCCTTTTTTTTTACATTTTGTTTCTTTTTTTGTTGTTAAATTTAGTTCTCCATAAACACATGTTATGCTATAAAATTGTGTTTCTTTTGCAGTAGCTAAGATACAAGAGTAAATCAAATAACAAAATGTTATAAAAACATAAGGCTTGAGTTTGCTTTGAATTATAACTTGATATTGGAACTGTTGAACCCCCCCACAGGGTGTTATACATTTTATGGGAAAACACGTTATAATTCTTACACCCCGTATTTATAAATAAATAAGTTTCTATGCAAATAGAGTAGTACACTAACTTTCTGAAAGAGACAACTTGTCATTCAAAAAAATAATCGTTCGAATAAGTGAAATTAACTTTAAACTTTTGACTAATTTTTGGTAGTGCGTTAATTTATTGGAGAAATGTACATAATCAATCCTCTTGTACCGCTTGAATGCAGTGTCGAAGTGTATTTCTTTTATTCCCCGCAAATTTTATATTATTTGCGGACGATACAATGGCCACAAATTGTAGTAAATGGCCTCAGAATGGTTCACAGCAAAAAAATGCCGTACAGACTGAAAAAATTATTTTTAGTCTTCGTAGCATCTCTGATTTTGAAAACTCAGAAAAAAAGTTTTTGAGTATATACAGGGTGTTAGGGAAGTCAATACCATAAATTGTAGGGATGAAAGAATGACAAAAATTTATTTGAAAAGTCCCGAGATATTTTTTGATTAGATGCAGAAATTCTTCGGGAATGGATGTTAAAAACGGTGCCGAAAATTTTTGGAACTGTTGACATAATGAGCATGCCTTAACATTGTTACTTCCTTTTACAATAAATGAAGTATTGGATTCACTCCAAAAATTCGAAATTCAGTTTTCAACAGATCTTCACGTTTTCGAGTCCCCTGATCCCAAAAAACATTTTTTTTCATTGGTCTGTCTGTCTGTCTGTGTGTCTGTCTGAGTGTCTGTCTGTGAACAGAATTTCTCAAAAACGGAAAGAGGTAGGGCGTTGAAACTTCATATATAAGTTTTGTGTACTATGTAGATGCGACAGCAAGAAGATCGCATAACCGGAAGTAGGTGTTTACTCTTGTGATTTTTCAGTTTTTTTCAAAAACGGCTCTAACGATTTTTTTAAACTTTACTTTTTTATTACATTTTTAATGTGTATTGATGTGAGATAGGTGATTTTCCAGTGGAATACTTCTGAAATGGGTTTCTTTTGTTTTTTCTTTCTATTTTTTTTATTAACTCCTATTTTAAATAGAACACCCAGTATATTATTACATTTTTGAATTCAGCTTAAAATTCTAGAGAAAATTTGTCTCTTGAACTAACACTATTTTGTATCGATTTTGTAAAATTTCTAATTTTTGAAAATTTTTGGCAAATGCTTCAAAATTAAAACTAAAATTTTTGTTTAATTATAAGATCACTGTAAAAGGAAGTTGTGTGCGTGTATCACACCAGATTTTTTAAGTTTTGATTATCCTTTGTTACTAAGCAATTATGCACTGTATGACTTAAATGCTTAACGAATCAAATAAACATTAACAAGTCAACTAAACGAAAACGAAATGATTACATTAAAAATTAAAATTATTTACAGTAAATGCTCAAATTGTGAGCCATTTGCTCTAATGCAAGCTTCGACCCTCGTACTCTTTCAAATACTCCCAGCTTGTGACAACAGCACACTAAATTCGAAAAACGGATTGTATGAATATTCATTTCAGCAGTACAAAAAGTGTATGGTAACATTTTTTAACATCGAGTTGTGAAGAATCTGTACATCTAATCCAAAAATTTCTAAGGAACCTTTGACTCCATTCTTACAGTTCTTTCATCCCTACAATTTATGGCATTGACTTCCATAACACCCTTATATTTACCCCACGCTAACATGTTGAGTACCTACTTATCAAGAAAAAACTTTTTAAAAACATTGGTTTTAAGAAACTTAGTAACAATTGTCCCTTCAAAAGTAATCGTTACTGCTTATCATTCGCTGTTTCATTCACAAATTAAATGTGCTGTATTAGCATGGGGACATTGTTCCGATAGTGCCAGGATTTTTAATCTGCAACAAAGGGCAATTCGAATAATCACTGGGCTTGGATTTCAGGAGGATTGCTGATGTGTTGTTCAAGATAAAAGGATACTTTGTTATGTGTCAAAAGCGTATTGTGTTAGGGTTATTAGTTTACGTTGTAAACGAAAAGTGTAATAAACTTCCAAAGTTTTGTTTATTGTGGCAACTGATAACACAAGGGCAAGAATAATACCGACCGGCGGTGACAACAGATCTCAGTAAACTCGAGGACGCGATATAAACTTTTACGCTATTGGAGCATTTTAAGTGCAGGTAAGCAATGGCGTAGCGCAAACAGTGAAATAAAACAGGGACAAACAAGTGTGACTAAAAGCAGCGCGGCAAGAGACAAGCGAAAAGTGTAATAAACTTCCAAAGTCTTGCTTATTGTAGCAACAAATAACATAAGGGCGAGAATAATACCGACCGACGGCGACAACAGATATCAATAATTTCGCGCACGCGATATAAACTTTTACGCGATCGGAGCATTTCAAGTGCAGGTAAGCAGTGGCGTAGCGCGCGTGTTTTTAACGAGCCACAAACACAGTGAACTACTATAGAATAGATTATTCGTCACCACAAATGGAAGAACAAGAATTAGAGACCTGCATAACAAAGTTAATAGAAGTAAAAACAGAACTGAGCGCAGTATTAGGAGAAAGTAAAGAAGAATTAGAAAAAAGTATAGAAGAAATAAAGCGTTGTCTAACCGAGATAACAGAACTAAAAAATGAACTAATAAGAAAAAAAGAAGTAAGAGTCAGAGAAAGGAAATCATTATTACAGGAATTGGAAGACCTGAAGAATAGGATACAGAAACCAAAACCAAAGAATAAAGGAAAAAAAGAAGTATACTCCCAAACAACTCAAACAACTGTCAAAGATAGAAGCAAAAGGAATTACAACAGAAAAATGGTTTTAAAAAATAGACGAGTTGGGAATTAGAACGAGAACAAGAAAAACGAAAATTAGTATGGAAACACAAGGACTAGCAGCTGCCACTTGGAATGTGAAAAGCCTAAACGAGGATGGAGCGCTAAAGCAATTAATAAGAGAAATGAGAAAATACAAGATAGACCTCATCGCACTACAGGAAACGAATATAAAAGGAAATCAAATCATGGACATAGAAGAATACACATTGTTTATTAGCGGAGGATCACAAAATAAACTAGGAAATGGTTTCTTAGTAAGAAAATCGATAAGAAACGCATTATTAGAATTCAGAGAAATAAATGACAGACTATGCTACCTAAGGCTAAAAGGAAAATTTAGGAAAATCAGTATACGTAACGTACACGCACCCACAGAGGAAAAAGAGGAAGAGGAAAAACAACTGTATTATGAAAAATTAGATATGGAATTTGAAAGATTACCAAGATACGACATAAAAATAGTCTTGGGTGACTTTAACGCGAAGTTGGGACGAGAGGATAGAAGCAAACCAATGATAGGGAACTTTAGGAAACACTTAGAAACAAATAAAAACGGCCAAATGCTGATCAACTTTGCAGCGGAAAAAAAGATGGTAGTACGAGCAACATAAGTATCTAAACCATAAAGATATCCATAAAGAAACATGTAGAAGCCCGGATGGGAAAACCGTAAATCAAATCGATCATGTCCTCATCGAAGAAATACATGCAACTTGCATAAAAGACGTAAAAAGTTGTAGAGGAGCGGATTTAGATTCTGACCACTATATGGTCCGTATTAACATGAAACACTGGCTACCGAAAGGGGAAAATGTAGAAAAAGTAAAAGAAAAAAAAGAAGTGAGATTTAGACAAACTAAAAGAGCAAGATACGAGTGAAAAATACAACCAAGAAATTGAAAAACAATTACAACACGCTAAGGAGAACACAGAAACAGAGAACGAATGGAAAAAAAATAAAAGAGTCAATAATACAGATGGCTCAATAGGAACTTAAAGCAGGAAAGAAAAAAAAAAGATAATCATGGTTTGATAAAAAGTGCGAGTTAGTTATAGAAAAGAGGAGAGAAGCCAAATCAAGAATGGTAGAAAAGGAAACAATGAAAAACCAAGAAATATATAAAAACATAAGGAAAGAGGCGAAAAAGATCTGTAGAAATAAGAAGAGAAATTATCAACTACGAACGTTGGAAGAAATAGAAGAATCCCACAATACCCAACAAGTAAGATCATTCTACAGGAAAATTAGAACAGAAAAACAAGGATATCAACCAAAAGTATCCATGTGTAAGGATAAAAATGGCAAAATCATAGGAGGAGAAAAGGAAATTATAAACAGATGGCTCGAATACTTTAAAGAGGTTATGGTGACAACAGATTATAAAATGGAAGAAAAAACAACAGAAAACAGAATACAAAGAAGAGAAGAAATACTACCACCCACAAAAAATTAGATCGAAAAAGTAATAAATGCAATGAAAAACAATAAAAGCCCAGGCAGCGACTATATACAAGCAGAGCTTATAAAATATGGAGGAGTAAAGATAACAGAAAGAATTTCTAATTTAATCATTAACGTATGGAAAAGCAAAAACATGCCAATTAAATGGAAAGAAGCAGTGATATAGACCCATTTCACTCCTAAACCCAACATATAAAATACTAGCCACAATAATCAACAACAGACTAAAGGAGCATGCAGAAAAAATATTAAGAGAATATCAATGCGGTTTCCGACAAAATAGATCGGTGATAGACCAAATACATACTATACGGAAAATACAAGAAAAATGTGGAAAAAAGAACATACAACTTTATGATTTTCCTGGATTTCAATCAAGCTTACGATAAAATAAACTGAGCCAGTTTACTACAAGCGATGAAAGAATTAAAATTTCCTGAAGAACTAATAAAACTTGTGGGAATGACCTTAGATCAAACAACAAGCCAAGTCAAAATAAAAAGCAACCTGACGGAAAAGTTCTCTACGACAATAGGATTAAGGCAAGGTGATCCGACGTCCTCAATATTATTTAATATTGTCCTAGAGAAAATCATAAGAAATTGCAAAGTCAAACATAACAGCGATATATGTAATAATTCATATCCATTACTAGCATATGCAGACGACTTAACCATAATAACAAGAACACATGAAGAGTTAAAAAATCTAGTAAAAAAAGTTAATACAGAGGCAGCAAAGTTTGGCTTAACAATTAATGAAAAGAAATCGAAGTACCTGATAAGCGGCTCAGCAAAAGAACAAACGGAAGTGTATTTAAAAGTGAAAAGTAAAGACAGAAGCAAAGAGGTCATAGTGGAAAGAACCAAAACAATGGTGTATCTAGTAGGCGCTGAGATAACAAGTAACGGAGACCAAACAAATGAAATAGAGAGAAGAATAACAAGCGGCATGAGAAGGGCAGCAGCTCTAAATAAAGTGCTTATATCAAAAAATTTCTCCCGTGCGGTAAAAGTAAAAGTGTACAAAACCATCGTAAGACCAACTGTCATCTACGGAAGTGAAATCTGGGTATTACGCCAGAAAGACATTAGCAAGCTGTGTATTTTCGAATGGAAAATCTTCAGAAGAATTTACGGAGGTATAAGAGAAGGGGACCTCTGGAGACGCAGAACAAATGAGGAAGTATACGAGCAGTACAACGAGCCAAACATACGTAATTAATATAATTAAACAGAACCGCCTTAGATGGTTAGGACACATCATAAGAATGAACTCAGACCGAATACCCAAAACCTTACTCAACAAAGAACCAGAAGGAAAAAACAAAAGAGGAAGACCAAAGAGACAGTGGCTGAACTGCGTAAAGGAGGATCTAAAAGAATTGAAAATAAGATATTGAGAAAATCTTGCAAAAGACAGAAAGAAGTGGAAGACAATCTGCTTCAAAGCTCTGGGCCTTAAGGGCCTGTTATGCTGAAATATATTTGTTTTCTAATCGGAGAGATTGGAAAGACATGGCTGTACATTGATAGTTTTCGTGGTAAAAATGTGGTAAACCCGGGATTTCTCGTTCTTCGTAAATGGTTTGTTGATGCTAATAATACTAATGTAATTGAAATTGCTGTCAATATTGAAGATTTTTACCACTTTATACAATCACTAGGGACTTATTAGGGCCAATTTTATGCCAAATTAAATCTGTCGACACTTCTAATAAGGTAGTTTCTCTGGTGGCCTTTTTTTGAGGGCTCATAAAAACCTCCTGCTTATGGTTTAATTTTTGATTTTGTTACTGAAGGTATACATTTAATAAAAAATGGCATTAAAATTGGAATTTCTACTGTTCCATTTAGAATAAAACTGCTAAATTGTAATGCGTGTGCAAAATCTTATGGCCATCAAAGGCCATAGTGGGTATTTTTCTTGCACAAAATGTGACACTGAAGGAACTGTTTATGATGATGGTGCTGTGTGTTTTGGCGAGACACAGTTTGTTAAGCGTAGGTACTGATGCCGATTTTAGAACTAAAAAACAGGAAAAGCATCATATAGGTTATACACTTTTCGAAAATATTCCTGAATTTGACTTAATTTGAAACGTTCCTCTAGACTACATGCACTGCATTTTGTTAGGAGTTACAAAACTAATGTGTCATAAAAAATATGGCTTCATATTTGGGAAGCCACCTTTTAAGCTGTCTGCACAGAAGGTATTGACGTTGAACAGAAAACTAAACTAGTTAAATAAGTATACCATGTCAGTTTTCACGAAGGAAAACCCGGAATACTAGCGATAACAGAAACCTAAAAGAAGGGACAAGGAAGTGAGGTGCTAGAAAAGGGATTTCTGCTAAACTATATTGGGGTAGAAGAAACAAAAAATGCACAAGCTGGAGTAGGAATAATAGTAACAAATAAAATGAAAAAAGAAATAAAAGAAGTAAAGTATATATCAGAAAGAATTATGGCAATGGAAATGAAAAAGAAAGGACAAGAAAAAAGTACTCTGATGGCAGTGTATGGACCAAATGAAAACGAAAATAAGGAGAACATAGACAAATTCTGGAAAATAATGCAAGCAGTAACAGAAGAGACAAACGGGCAAATAATTATATTAGGTGATCTAAACGCAAGGGTAGGGAATAAAGTAGAGGGACAAAAACAAGTACTGGGCCAATTCGGAGAAAGCCATATAAACAATAATGGAAGAAAACTGATAGGCTTCTGCCTTCTAAATAACATGGTAATCACGAACACAAAGTTTAAACACAAGGATATCCATAAATACACAAGAGTAATGGAAACGAGAGGAGAAAAATCACTAACAGATTATGTAATAACAGAACAAGCAAACTTCAAAAAAATAAAAGACACAAGAGCTAGAAGAGGACGGGAAATAGGGAGCGACCACTATATGGTCACAACAGATATTCAGGGAGACGACGAGAAAGTAAGAAAAATAAAAAGGGAGAACACGGTTAGAAAAGAGAAAATAAAAACGTACAAGCTAAAGGAAGAAGAAGTAAAGAAAAAGTACCAGAAAGAAGTAAAGGAAGAATGTATAAGACAAAGGAACAAGGAAACAAATGACATTGAAACGGAGTGGAAAAGGTTTAAAAGAATCATCAAAACAGCAGCAAAGAACGCTTGCGGGACCACAATTATCAAGAGGCAACAGAAAAAACAGACGAGATGGTGGAACCAAAAGGTGAAAAATGAAATGAGCAAAAAGAAGGAGCTATGGAGAAGATATATACAAGAAAAGACAAACCAAAGCTATGAAGAGTACAAGAAACAAAGGAAAATAGCGAAAGAAGAAATACAGAAGGCAAAGAAAGAAACATGGGAGGAGTTCGGAGCCAAATTAGAGGAGGACAGCGGGAATAATCAAAAACTTTTTTTCAAAGTGCTTAAAAACCTTAGACAACCAAAGAAAAATCCAGAACAAAATATGTACATAAAAAACAAGAACGGAGAAGTAATTACAGAAAAACAAGCAATAATTAGCAGGTGGAAAAAATAATATGAAGAACTACTGGGAATAGGAGTTGACAGTGTGAAGGTAAACAATAGAAATGATAAGAGGGAGCCAAAACAGAAAGAAGAGGAAAACGAAACAATAACAGAGGAAGAGTTCGAAGAGGCTATACACAGACTAAAAGTGGGGAAAGCAGCAGGACACAACGAAATAACACCGGAAGAGATTAAAAGTATGGGACCGTTGGGACGAAGGTTACTGCTGAAAATATGTAGAATGGCAGACAGGAAAAGTAATACCGAAGCACTGGGAAGTAGCACTAATAGTTCCGATCTTCAAAAAGGGAAACAACAAAGAATGCCAAAATTATAGGGGTATTTCGCTACCGAGTATGCCGGGGAAGATCTATGAAAGGATTTTAGACACAAGAATAAGGAAAATATTGGAGAAACAGCTCATAGACTCCCAAAGTGGATTCAGAGCAGGGCACAATATACAGGAACACATATTCACTATAAGACAGATACTGGGAAAAACATTAACATATAATAAAGAAGCCTACATCTCTTTTATTGATCTGGAGAAGGCCTTTGACAGCGTTCCTAGAGAGGACATATGGAAGAACCTACAGAAAAGAGGGGTAAAAGACGATCTATTGGAAGCAGTAAAATCCTTGTACAAGAAAACGAGAAATTATGTTAGAACACACAATGAAAACTCAGAGGAATTCGTCACAACACAAGGAGTAAGACAAGGAGGGATAATGAGCCCTATATTGTTCCTGGTAGTCATGGATGATGTAATCAAAGAGACAAGAGAAAAGGCAAAGGGAATAATGATAGAAAACTGGAACATGAAGAGAGTGGAAATAACAGAATGTGCCTTTGCAGACGATATCGCAGTGTTTGCAAAATCAGAAAAAGACATAAACGAAAATATGAACAGATGGAAGACAGCATTAGAAAAGAGGGGACTAAGAATAAACAGGGAGAAAACCAAAGAGATTGTGATAAGTGAACAAAACAAAACAGTGAATGTACGTGTAAACGGTGAAAAACTTGAACAGGTAGAAACATTTAAATACTTAGGTACCATATTAGACAGTAAAGGAAAGGTGGAAGTGGATATTGACAATTGAATAAAATCGGCATCCAACATGTTCATGGCTCTAAAAAGATCCTTCATAAACAAAAGATATTTCTATAAAAACAAAATTAACAGTGTACAGAACAATCTATACCCCAATATTAATATACAGAAGCGAATCGTGGGTGATAACCAAGAGTAACAATTCAAAAGTACAAGCGTCGGAGATGCTATATCTTAGGAGAGTGTTAGATGTAACAAGATTGGATAGGATTAGAAACGAAGAAATAAGAGACAGACTATCAGTAGAACCAATACAAAAGAAAATTGAAGAAGGGCAATTAAGATGGTTTGGACACATATGTCGAATGGAAAACAGAAAACAAACTAAGAAAGTGTGGAAAGCAAGGGCAGAGGGAAAGAGAAAGAGAGGAAGGCCAAAAGAAACATGGAACCAGGCGATTGGAAAAATAATGAAAAGAAAGGGCAAAACATGGAACCAGGCAAAAGAACTCACGGAAGACAGAAAAGAGTGGAGAAAATTTTGCAAGTATTAGGCAAGAAACCTCGACACCCAATGGGTATGAAGAGGAAGGATTAAGTAAGTAAGTAAGTACCATGTCAGTTTTCACAAAGGAAAACCCGGAATATAACCAGAAGTCAAAAGGTATAAAGCTACAGAATTTCGTTTACTTTTACTATACACCGGTACAATTGTATTAAACAGTAGTGTATCAAAACAAAGTTACTACCTTTTTTTAATGCTATCTGTAGCTACTTTGATTTTAGTCAGTAAAGAATTTTCTTTAAAAGAAAATTTTGTTGAATTTCTAGCATCTTTAATGGAAAATTTTATTCTAAATTGTAAAAGAGTTTATGGTTTGGGTTGTCTGTCATTGAATGTTCACAGTCTTTTGCATATGAGTGATTTCGTGTATTGCTTTGGAAATCTTGGTAACTTTACTTCTTTTATTTTTGAAAACTACATGCAGACATTAAAAAGGAAAACCAGTAAAACTGCACAGCCTTTACAAGTAATTAAAAGAATTTCTGAAGAAATATCTTTTTTTAATCCAGTGATGATCCACCTTCCAATTGTCAAGTATTGTGCAGAGCATAATAATGAACCTCCACTGCCTGGTTTGACATAAGCCAGCGTGTCTGAGCGATTAGGGAGCTTAGGCTGCGGTGCCACGGTACGGAATTCGATCCCCACATCTGGCAACTGGCGGGTGGCCCACTCAGTCGCTTTAAAAATTGGGTACCGAAACCACAGTCGTGGAAGCAGGGCAGTCATCGAAGGCGTGATGCCAACCACATCACCCGGTATGCCGTTAACGGTGTGCCGGATTGACTGGGTTTCGGAAGGAGCTATTTCGGCAACCCTGACTCGCCGTGCCTCAGGCCATATTTTTACATGTGTAATGAAGTGCCCGAACTTTACTTTTATTGCCTGGTTTGACAAGTCCACAGTTCAAGAAATTTTTTGGGCAATAATTTTTAATTAATGTCAATAAATTTGCAGACAGTTTTGTCTAGCTGTACAGAAGTTAAACATTTTGCTACTAAAGCAGGTTCAACAATTTGTGTACTTGGTTTTTTGTATATGTGTTGGTGATTTTTTTTCTAAACCTTGTCCGTCTTCAACTGTCAACATTTTTTACATAAAAAAATTGTTACGAGTTAAAATAGTGTACATTAGCATTATAAAGAAAAAGTTTAATGCCACACGAAAATCAATTTGTATGCTTTCCAATTTTGCATCTATGAAAATGACAGTAAAATAAATTAATCATAATTGTACATTGTGATTACTAGATTTAATGTTCTGGAGCTCTTAATAACTAACAGCAAAATGTGGTACATGTTTTATTTCCATAAGAGAATAATGTATCAGCTGTACGAGCATCTTGATATGTAGAACAGAGCGCTGAATGTTTTTGGCCTGTAAAAATTAAAAAGAACTACATTGATAAATTTATTAAACATCAGTACTGCCCAGAAGAAGACTGGAAACCTTATAAGGCAAAACTTTTAGGCAAATGCAGTAAGAAAGAAATGCTTGCCGTATTTTAAGAATAACAATAATTAATTGTACCCATTTCTAGGTGATTACAAAGAAGCGCTAACTAAGCTTGCTAAAGCAAAAAACAAAGATAAGTTGTCTTCAACTGATAATGAAGACGTTGAAAGAGGAAAGAGAAAAAAAAAACAGAAATTCAGAAATAAGTTTTCAAGCGATACATCAGGATGCGGATGAAAGTGCATCACATGATTGTCTTACATTTCCAAAGTTTTCAAATCCTAGATATTCAAAAACAGAAAGTATTACAAGACTTTTTTCAAAATTGTTAAATATGATATTATTGTTTTATATTTTTAGAGAACTCTCCAAGTTTTGATGCCGAAACCACCCAGAAGTTATGTTACAGTGGCAGCATTGCTTTACAACAAAAACTGTAATTATTATAATTCCAAATAATGTTGTCAATGTCAGTAACCTATTATCCCTTAGGGCAAAGTCAGTTAATGCAGATATGGAAATGTTGAAAATTTACTTCCAGAAAAGTAAATATAATTAATTATGCATTTTAGAGATTGTTGAATAACATCTGGTTTTTAGAAGTTCCCATTTGAATCAGAATCTGACATCCCGAGACCAACACAGAGAATCTCCTAGTGCAACACCAGCTATGGTAGATGTAGAAGATTGCGGACGAAAATTGTTCTGTACAACTTCATCGAGATATCTATCCAGTGAAAATGTACTTGCAGAGAAGTAAATCAGTTTAATTACACTTTTCATATAATTGTTTAATAACAATTAAGTTTCAGAAGTTTGCAGTTTCATCAGAATATAACATCCCGAGACCACCGCAGAGAATCTGCTACAGCACATAATTCTGAAGATAACTTGAAATAACTCCTTTAGTTGTTTCACTTTCGGTCGTCAATTATAATAAATCATCCTTCGATACGATGTAATTTATAATGTAATTCTAAGTTGTGTGTAAATACACACAGTAACGATATACTACAAAGAAATACTATCGCTTTTTGAAGTTTTCTTACGTACTTACCTTATGTCTTATTAAGATTTGTAAAAAACTTGACGTATTTCATGAAATTAATCTGACATTTAAAATGATGTCATAGGCTAATTATTGTTTGTAACCTCGGCTAGACAGCTTTTTTGAACATTAAGACCCCTCACTCTCAGCTGAATGGTGTTGTCTTCAATTAATAACATATTTTTAAATTATAATAAATTAATCTCCTTATAAAGAAGAATATATGATTTTATAAGTTAAATTCAAAATTCAGGTACCTTATAAACTTTACGTCTGTATTCAATTGATGAAGACTCAATAGAAGTTTGGTCTGACATTACAAATAAAATAACGAATTGTCAAAAGATATTTTAATCGATTGTTAATTGTATTCAAACTTGATTATTAAATGCAGATTCTAAAATTAGCTTACTTCCAAGATATTCGAATTTCAAAATATAATTATTTAAAACCATCGAGTACTTGAATCACATGAATTCTTTTAAAATTAAGTTCTAAATATAATTACAATAGTTTATTTATAAAAGATTGTCGCACCAAACTAACTTTTAACTTTTTATTTCTTATTACTTGATAAGGATTTCCACTGACCTAACTGTGGTTTAGTTTGGTACCTGACTGCTCAAACTTCGCCTTTAATCTGCTCAAACTGCATTCAACAAACCCCCTGGTTGTTCCTGACCAACTCTAAGCTCGTTGCAGCTTTTTCAATATTTATTCGTGGCAATAGACAGCTAACACAGCACACCAGAACACTCACTTTTCACTGATTCTATTTAACTAGTTGTATTCTATTACTTTTCAATAGATAATACAACCTCGAACTAATTCAAATAACCTTGAATTATATATTTTATAACAATTGTGACACTAAAATCGCATTTGATTGTGGAGAATAGTATATTGCTACTACAAAATCAAACTGGCAAGGAGTCCAGGTGGGTTTTCTAATTTGTCCTATCGAAGCAGTAATAAATAAAAGACAATTAGAAAAGTGTAATTAACTATACTCAAATACTTACCATATAATATTGAGTTACTAAGAGGTGAATAGAATTTATATTTGTCATATTTGATTGAAAGTGTTCGTGGAGCACTGTTTGACGTACAAGGTGACAGTTCATGTCGTTAAACAATTTAAAGTCATTATTAAGATAAAATAGCAATTAATAAGCAACTAGGTAATCGAACCAACCCTGAAGAGTCTCAAGGCGCTACCGTTATTAATAAAAATATAAATTAAAATTCAAAATTCAATAATTCAATATAAAAATATTATTTGAGCTGCCACTACAATACATTTCATATACTATATGTATATACTATGTATTATAAACTGTATGACAAACATAAGTTAAATGAATATCCATCTCATACACCAAGCACTAAAAATACATATTCTGCGTACTTATATACCTACCCTAAATGCTGTTAAATGTCCATAGGATGTGAAATGAAGATATCATTGCTATGTGGGATAACTTTGTGGTGTTTTAAAAAGCTTGCATTAGTTTAGACCAGCTTTTTCTGATGAGCATTGTGAAATTTTACAGGGCTGTGGCTGTAACTACAACTAAAAACAATATTTTATGTAATCTCCACGGCAACCAACGTAATTATTTCATATACAAACATGATAAATCACATCTAATTTACGTACTTGATCAATATTATACATGCAATTCACTATATTTGTAAGACTCGAATGTTTGAATTCTTTAATTCACTTAAGGCTGGCGTTTTAAACAAGAAACAACCCACAATTGTTCCTCTCTTTTTATTGTACAGCGTGGTGCTGCTACCTATATTAATATACACAAACTCGAATTTTCCAATGTATAAATTTCTACCTAAGTTATTGAACTTATGCAAGGGTTTGTTTCTCTGCTGAGCAGGTGTAGGTCAAAAACACGGACAGATGTTTTTGCCGGTGCAGATAATTTTAAATGAAATAAGCGTCTTGGCCTTTGTATGTATGTATTATCGATAACCTCATTTTACCTGGCAGTGTAGAGGCTGGTGCTTTAATGCTTCTTGGCCTTTCAGTCACTATAAATTCAACAGAAAATCTGTGAAATTTCAGGCATAGATAGAGTAAACAGGAACCAAATGATATTTAACTGATTCTAGCTAAATTCTGAATCTGTAATAAATTAAGCTACAAAGTACATATTACGTAAAAAATCTGTTACATTATTATTTATAATAATATATTTCTTTGTAATAATTGTACGTGAAGATATAAACTACAATGCAATTTTAAAAACAGTTTCCGGTAGTGGGAATTGAACACGGGCCTACTGAGCGAGAGTCAGGTATCCTAGCCACTAATGCATACTGGATTATAGTTTGTTTTCTTCAACTAGCTGTATGCTACGCAGATGCATAATATTTAAACCAAAATACACTTATTTTAATGGCTGAATTTTTATCAATAATAATCTAATAATGTATTAAGAGCAAATGATTTTGCCGGTAAAAATGTTTTACGAAAGTTTCTTGTTTTGGCAATGTCACAAGACAAACTAACTTGATCAAATTCCCGAGACGAAGGAAAGGGGATTTGTCAAAGTTAGTTTGGCTAGAGCAGTGTATATGTAGGTAATATCGACCTCCATCTTGTTTCCAGCTTGAAAGTAAACTAGAACACTCACAAAAGTTTTATTATCAAAATATCCTATTTTGGGCCTTTTAATTTAGTTAGATGAAGTCAAACCACTCAGGAAATATGAAATATCGTTCGGAAAATATATTGTACTTCGATTTTCGTTACTGAGAAAAATTGGCTAACGGGAAGGGCTTATATGGATGTCTATGAATTGCAATCAATTGCTACAAGTTTTTTAAAGATTTTTAAGTCTGTTTTACATACACGGCACGTGTCAACTTCCACTAAGGCACTACATATGCAGTGATCTACTTCCACTAAGCTGGAAACAAGATGGAGGTCGATAGTACTCACATATATAGTGCCTTAGTTTGACGAAGGCATTGCAAGAAAACAGCAAATCCTGAGTAAAAGATTTTCCGAGCAAAATCATGAGCCCGAAATACATTTTGTGGAGTATTTCCCAAATATGGGTTCATTTTTTATCAGTATACAATGAATATGACATTTATACTGATTCACAATGACAGTTTAATGACCGTTGAAATGCCACATTGCTTAAAACAACATATTTGATGGTTTCCATGGATACAAGTGGTAAAAGAAATTGATAAAATCCCAAGAAAAAATTTTGATTTTTTGCCACTATAAAAATACGTGATTGGTTGAATTTTGGAAAATCATGGCATTTGATTGGATAATAGAAGATGCGGGAAATAGTCACTCAAATTAGTTCAACAATAAATTATTATTCAAATATTAACACATTGGAAATCAAATGGCCACTTTTTAATGGATTACTTAATCAATGAAAGTGCTACAAGATACTATCAAACAAATTATTTTTAAAATTGTTATATTTTGTCATATTTATACATTAGATATCTATATTCAACAGTTTTGTGTTGAACGCGATAATTAAACTATTTAGGTAATTCTTATAAAACATCTATAAAATAATGCTTCTAAGAGGCGCGAGTCCAGCAACAGGGCCGTATCAAAGTTAACAACAAACAGAAATTTTTATTAAATGTAAAATAAAATATTTTATTTATTAAAAAGATACGATTTTGTAACTAAACAATCAAAAGTATCGATTAACACATACACAAGCTGAACAACTCAGTTAAAAATTAATTTTGTTTCATGTTTAATAATCTTCATTATCGTTTCCATAATGCTGCATATTGTACGACTATACAGGGTGACTTTAATAGTTATGCAAATATTTTAACTGGTAAAAGAGGACGGTGAAATAACATGATTAGTCCAATAATGTCTTATGCAAACACTTAGTTTTTGAAAAAAAATCAGGTTAAAGTTTTTCTAAAAATGTTTGAGAGCTACAGCTAAGTTTAAATAAATGTAATAATTAAAACGAAAGGAGCCTGTTTTTATTAGCATTTGTTTATGTCATGTTTTTTTAAAAGTACCACGAAACTAATTTCAACAATGCTGAGATTTAAACAATATCAGACCTCTCAGCTTCACACTAACGAAACGGTACTAATTATATAATTATGTTAGTTAATAAGTTGCAATACATTAGAATTAAGGTTTTCAGATCCTTAGATTAAGACTAGTGTTGTAAAAAACGCGTTTTTTTTTAATCGAATAAAAAACCTAGAAAAAACAGAAAAAACGGGGTTTTTTCGTTTTTTTTTTGTTTATGATTCATTTTTGTAATTGGCAGCACGTTTTGGTAGGTATGGTTGGCGGCATGTAAGCAAACAACAAATTTTAAACTTATTTTGGTTTTACTTGCACTTTAAAGTTCAAGAAAACTACAGCACAGACTAGACAAATGTTTAATAAATAACAGTAACATTTTATACCTACTGCCTAGTCATATTACTCACAGAACAACAAAGCGTATGCATGCATCTATGAGAGCACCCCCGCCCAACCCCTACTATTGGAAGTTGCTTTAAGCTGAACCCAGCTCTGAAACTGTCGACCTGATCGACGAATCAAGTTACGTTAGGGTCATCAGACAGTGACATGGGCGACGTAAACTGCATGGATACTGACTCCGAGTCAGTTGAGAAGTCAGCTATGTCTGTTAGCGAGTAATTTCTGCATTATTATAATTTCTACAGGGTGTTAGGCTAGTCGACGGAAAAATTTCTAGGTGTGAATCCTTGGCCCAAGATATGATGATTTAACTCAACTTACCTATATACAAAGTTGCTTAGTTTAGCCGCTAGAGGGCTTTAAAGATTAATAATAATAATAATAATGGTGCACTAACACCCCATGAAGGAGCTTGGCCTGCAAGGCGGAAGGTCAGAGCTTCCATATCCTCGCTCTCACACCTGGCTGTCGCGTGTCAAATTCATGACACGTGGTGATGTGGTGAGCGTCACGCATTAGACAACCGCATTATTACCCATTATTCCTTTGAACTCAGGTCCCCAATTATTTAAAGCGACTAGCTTTTTTAAATGTTTTAACTCCCTGTATAATCACTACCAATTTTTTTTCTGGATAGTTACTTTAATTTAGAGGCTATTCACTCTCTTAAAAAATTTTAGTTGGGTAAACGGTTTAGCCACAAAAATATTTTCTAAATCCCTACAAGCCTAGTGTTATATTACAATTACTGATTCAGGCTTGTAGGGATTTAGAAAATATTTTTTGTGGCTAAACCGTTTACCCACCTAAAATTTTTTAAGAGAGGAAATAGCTTATAAATCAAAGTAGCTATCCACAAAAAACATTGGTAGTGATTATACAAGGGGTTAAAAAAATATGGATGGATAATTAATTGTGATAAAGTTTTTAAACACCCTATAATTTTCGAAATTAAGTTTACTGGTAACATCCCATGGCCAAAAAATGAATAAAATCTATCAAAGATTTTTCCACTTATTTGAAAAAATTAAAAAAAGCTAATCTTCTTTAAAGCCCTCTAGCGGCTAAACTAAGCAACTTTGTATATAGGTAAGTTGAGTTAAATCATCATATTTTGGGCCAAGGATTCCACCTAGAAATTTTTTCGTCGACTTCCCAAACACCCTGTATATCCACTTTGGCTATTTTTCTATTTTTCTTTAGAAATATTTGCTTTTTTTTGTTATTATAAATTCTATAATTCACTTTACCTACGAAATGTATTATTTTTATTTAAAAATATCTGTTTTTTGTTTTTCCAAACAAATTACTTGTTGCTGTTCACTACACTTTAATTCTGAAAAAAACGTATTTTAAAAAAAACCAGACCGCTTGGTTTTTTTTACAAAAAAACAGGTTTTTAAAAAAAACGAACGGTTTTTTTTGGTTGCATCACTAGTTAAGACTTGCCTAAAACACGCACACAAGCCTCGCTTTAGCGTGTAGGCTCACATTGTTTATTTTAAAGCGGGAATGAACCCAAATTTTGTATTAGGAAACTAGAATATAAGCACTGCAGTAGTTCCTTTATATGTAATTGAAAATGTATACCCATTATTATTATGTACTGAAGAATGAAGATAATTTGGCCGTTTTATTTTATTTCCTAACAACCCATTTGAACCTAACCTATGAACAGCAGTTTTGTATTACTACTTAAATTTTATGGTATCTATTTTAAATTTATTAACTGCACAATATTCGCAAAGTCCTTCAATATCTGCTTGCATCAATTTGACTTCGAGAGCACTCTTCGCGGATCGGAAAATTTTGAGATCGTCTGCGTAAATTAGAAATTTGGAGTGGTGGAAGCAATTGCAGATGTCATTTATAAAAATATTAAACAGCAGGGGTCCCAGATTAGAACCCTGTGGCACACCGGAAGTAATGGCGTTGTAATTTGATGAATACCCAAACAGTCTGCAATCTGTTGGTTAAATCTGTGGCAAAAAGACATAAGGGTATAAGTCGACTTATATCATTTTTGGTTTTATTGATGCCCCGTGTCCAGAGCAATATCGGGCATCTAAATACAAGAGGATATAAGTCTACATACCATAACCGCATTGTTACAGCAGATTTTCTAAATGGGATATGTAGACTCATTCCTTGAAAATTCATTAAAAATTGATAAAACACAAATTTAGTCAATGGCAAATAGGTACATGTATACTAATACCCCGAGTCAAAGCTTTTAGTAAAGTTATTTGCAACGCCAGAACAGCATATGTTAACTTATACCCTTTTGCCATTTCATAACTTTCCGTTTTTGTTGGAAACAAATCACTTAGGTATGTACACTTATACTACGACTGCATTTCCATGCAGGTGCAATAGCGTGTTTTAGCGGTCCAGTTTTCCAGTGTTATTGTAGTGTAGTTTAACGAATAAGTGCCAAAATGGACACACTCTCGTGCGTAGAAAGTTTTGCTGAAGTGCTGTAACAAGAACTTAATCGGTAAGTTTACACATAACACCACATTATTCGAACTCGAAAACACAGATTCTTGTTTAGTTCATGATATAAATACAAGGGTATGCTCAAGCGCAGCTTTTCTCAACGACCAATGTGAAAGCGTGAACCAGACTACGTCATCAATAGGCGGCAATTTGAAAGTTACGTTTTAAAAGTCTCCCGGAAAAATCGTATTTTGCATTTGTAAGGGTCAAGTTAATGGTGAAATGGAGGGAAATCGTACGCAATTGTAATAAATGCTATTTTTCGTGTGAATAATACGCGGTTTTATTGATTCTCGTAAATTATAACTCTTTTCCGCACCACCACTGAGGTAGAGTCTCAAGCGCATTTTTTTTACGTGGTATCCCCAATAGGTATAATCAACGGGCCAGAGGAAGTGTTTTTCGCTCTGAGCATATACTCGCTGAATAAAATTGTCAATTAGTCTTACATATAAAAACCCACACAGGAGAAAAACCTTATAGTTCTTCTATTTGTGATTATAAAACTGCACGAAAAAGCTATTTAAGAGTACATATACAAACTCACATAGAGGAGAGACCGTATAGTTGTTCTATTTGTGATTATAAAACTGCACGAAAACGCGATTTAGTTGGACATGCACGAATCCACACAGGAGAGAAACCGTACAGCTGTTCTGTTTGCGATTTCAAAACGGCACAGAAACAAGTTCATTTACTTACATGTAGATGCATTTGTGTTTTCTTTGCATACTACAAGCCATTGTTCAGAAATTACTTCATTCTTTGGAAACCTGAAGTAACTCACTTTTCTATCATTCCTGGTGTTATTCCTGCAGCCCTTTACACTGCACACTACCATTCTTAAACGCTCTTGTAGTTTTTTTTGTCGTGTTTGATGGTGTTTAATAATCTGAGGAAACTATTCACTGTCTAGTTGATAATGTACTATGTATGTACTCGCGCGCATTTCAGGTTATGACGTTAGGCATGATATCAATGAGGTTAGGGTTATCGACGTGCAACCATCGTCCAACATGCCGAAGCCCTCCTGATATACCCGAGACCATGATAATCATGCTCGATACCTTACGAATGTGACGTCATGTGGTTCACGTGCGCAGTGGGTTACCATCTCTCGAGCATACCCTTGTATTTATATCATGGTTTAGTTTATGTCTACATATGCTGTTTTGCCATAGTAATTATTTATCAGAAAATACATATTCCTGGAAATTGCAAAAAGCTATATATCAACTTATACCCTTTTGTTTTTTCATAAAATGAATAAAAGGAAATGCGATAAGGTATAAGTTCCGTATTTATTTATTTTCTAGTAGATATAGTTTTAGAATCAACACCAAAGCAAGGTGTAGTCAATAAATCGACTTGATTCTTTTGATTACCAGCAAAAAGAATTAAATGTTCTTCTCAAATCTCCAGCAAAATAGTTTTTTGATGTTCCTGTAAAATGATCATTTTTGACTTATACCCTTTTGCCTTTTCACCACAGAAATGGGACTCAAGCCACCGCATATGTTGACAATTAACTTTACAGCGCCGACTGTGACGTCAAATTTTAATGACACCCGCTAGTAGTTCTTTTGACTTTCATTTGAACTCATTTATCTTAGCAAAAAATGGTGATTTGAGTAGTTATCTAACATTACGTTTGCTATTAGGCCGTTTTCTTTATAAGTTGCTTCTTTCAATTACATGTTATTCGTTGTAAGTAAGAAATCCAGAATTTAGTTATAGGAAATTCCTTAATTTTGTAAAAAAAAACGTAAACACCTTAACCTAACTAAATTTCACTTTGTTTCAGATATTGCACTTAATATACACGGACTCGTCATTTTTATTACAATAATGGAAGTGGAACATAAATTGGTTGATCATAATTTGCATAATGCAATGACCAGCATGTTACTCGAACCTTTGGGGAAACTGGAAGAAAATAAAGTACTTGGTGACTTACATGTAAAACAGGAGAATGTTGAAGGCACTATCGACAACACGGCTTACCATAAATTGAATATTAAGCAGGAGGAAGTTGTTATAAAAGATGAATTGCTTGTTTCGTGTGCAAGAAGTGGAAGCGTCTTAGAAGAACCGTTTGTTCCTAAGGTTTGTGAATATGGAGCGGAAGATAAAAGTAATTTCTTGGAAAATATGAAGACCGATTCGAAACAACTTCACTCATGTTCAATTTGCCAGTACAAAACATTAAGGAAATATAATTTAGTTAAACATATGAGGAGGCATATGGAAGAAAAGCCTTATTCCTGTTCTATTTGCGAGTATAAAACCGCACATAGACATCATTTGGTGAGGCATATGAAAATTCATACAAGGGAAAAACATTCATGTTCTATTTGTCAGTATAAAGCAGCACGAAAGAGTAACCTAGTTAGACATATGAGTAGACATGCAGGAGAAACACCATATTCATGTGATATTTGCGGCTATAAAGCAGCATTGAAGGGTAATTTAGTTGCACATATGAGTACACATACAGGGAAAAGACCTTATACATGTTCTATTTGTCAGTATAAAGCAGCACGAAAGGGTAGCTTAGTTAGACATATGAGTACACATACAGGAAAAAAACCTTATTCATGTAATATTTGCGACTATAAAGCAGCAATGAAGGGTAATTTAGTTGCACATATGAGTACACATACAGGAGAAAAACCTTATTCCTGTTGTATTTGCCAGTATAAAGCAGCACAAAAGAAGAGTTTAGTTGTACATATGAGTACCCATACAGGAGAAAAACCTTATTCATGTTTTAGGTGCGCTTATAAGACAGCACGAAAGAATAGCTTAGTTAAACATATGAGTACACATATAGGAGAAAAACCTTATTCATGTGATATTTGCGATTATAAATCAGCAGTGAAGCGTACTTTAGTTACACATATGAGTACACATACAGGAGAAAAACCTTATTCATGTTCTGTTTGCCAGCATAAAGCTCCACGAAAGAGTAGCTTAGTTGTACATATGAGGGCCCATACAGGAGAAAAACCGTATTCATGTTCTATTTGCCATTATAAAGCAGCACAAAAGGGTAGCTTGGTTAGACATATGCGAACCCATACAGGAGAATAATCTTATTCATGTTCTATTTGCGAGTATAAAGCAGCACATAAATGTAGTCTGGTGCCACATATGAAAATGCATACAGGAGAAAAACCTTATTCCTGTCCTATTTGCGATTATAAAGCAATTATTATGACAATTGAGGAATTTTGTTTTTTCCCATGGCCTAATGAGATTGGCAGAACTTTTCTTGGTTCCCTCATAGTAAAATCACCCTATGCGCTATTGCGGTCTAAAATATGTACACTGAACAGTATACAGGGCATCCCGTAATAGAATGTACGTAGCCTCTTTTTAAGTCGAAAATTTCCAATAAACATATGCCCTAAAATTAATTGCTACAAAGTTATTAATACTTTTTCATTCAAAAAATAATACTAAAGAATCAAAACTTTATTGGTACAGGACATCAATTAACGATTCAGAAAATAAAATGCTATAGTTATGTGACAGTTTCTATCTTAAGTTTTCAAAATGACCTCGATGCGATATGCCCATTTGTGCCCTTTGTGAAATCGTAGTGACAGATAGTGATGTAAATTACCCGGGTATTTATTTTTAGGGGTAAATACCCAGGGTATTTACCCGGGTAAATACCCAAAATGGGTATTTAAGCGGGTATTTATAGACTTATTTACAAATATTATAAAGTTAATCTAATCAGTATAATTGATTGGTAAGTGAAGGTGCTCTATTCGAATTTTATAAAAATGTTTTAAGAAAATAGCTGAACTGAGAACATTTACTGCCCAAAATACCGATGGGGACATACCTAACTCTACAGAACATGGCAATTCCATGAGTTGGAAAAGGTTCAAATACTATTTGCGATAAGAGTAACCGAAATGGAAAATGCAATAAACACTTTGGTAGCTAGGCAACAAGTACCTATTGTACCTACTTGTTGCCTAGCTACCAAAGTAATTATTCCATTTGTTATTTCGGTTACTCTTATGGCCTTATGAACCTTTTCCAACTCATGGAATTGCCATGTTCTGTACAATTTTAGGCAACCTGTATATAACAGCAATGAGATAAAATGAATAAAAAACAGAATTCAATGATTGAATAAGAAAGAGATAAACATAGTAGCAAATATACAAGTAGGCTTGAAGCTCATTTTAATTATGTCATATGTCAACTAAATATGCCTACTAAAATAACTTTTTTGTACGGTTATCTCTTTCTTACTCAAGTATTATGTGCTTTTGTTCATGCTATCTCATTGCTGTTGCATACTTATGATCCCATCGATATACAGCGTTGTTTATATTATTTTGTGATATTGTTTGCCTTATTTAAGATTGTTGTGTATTTATTAATATTAATATATATAAGGATTCTTTTTCAAGTTAATGGTATGTTCATTTTTCAAAAATGGAAACAAGTCAGAAAATAATGTACAAACAATT
This sequence comes from Agriotes lineatus, assembly GCA_940337035.1. Classification (NCBI taxonomy): domain Eukaryota; kingdom Metazoa; phylum Arthropoda; class Insecta; order Coleoptera; family Elateridae; genus Agriotes; species Agriotes lineatus. The sequence continues at coordinate 121,631 of CALNHX010003674.1, forward strand.
TAAATTATCCCAATCTTCGGAGTCAGCCATCACAATGTTTTTTGTAAACTCTAACAGGCGCAATTTATTGTATCTAACTGTTTATTTCCATAAATTTCGGCAGCCAATGTTTTTTCCCGATAAACGATTAATTTACCTGGGTGAATACTTATTCAATGTTATTTAAATTGTTATTTTACATAAAATATTCCAGCTCCTTTATATGTAGTTTATTTATTAAGATAAGATTATGTGAGTAAAAGTTAGCTTAGCTTTCTAAATATCATAAATTTGGTAAATACCCAGTTTTTAGGTATTTACCCGAGGCAGGGGTAAATACCCAGGTAAATACCCATTTATAAATACCCTACCCACTGGGTATTTACCCGACCCACATCACTAGTGACAGACCTCACAACAGTCGGGATCCTTTCTGATGACATTGGAAGCATCAATTATTCGATCCAGCAACTCATCTCTAGTGTTTGACTTTACCGCATACACCAAAGACTTCATATGGCCCCAGAGATAGTAATCCAACGGCGTTAGATCCGATGACCTGGGTGGCCAAATAACGGAACCCTGGCGTCCTATCCAACGGTTTTCAAAGTTTTTGTTTAGAAATGTAGTTACCACCCTGCCAAAATGTGGAGGTGCTCCATCTTGCTGTATCCACATATCTGCTCTGATATTTAGAAGTTCTAACAACACTGGTAAGTAGTTCGTCTTGCAGAAAGCGGAGGTAATGCGCTGCGTTTAAACGACCTTCGAATACATATGGCCTGATGATACCGCACCAGACATTAATATAAAAATGATGAATAGTAATTTAGGAGAATATTAGTCAAACATTATTTAGAATGTATGATTTTTGATGATAAATAAAAATCATATAGTCGTGAAATATGCTTTAATTTAAATTTGAAGTAAAGTTTAAAACATTATTAAACGTTTCGCCAGTTTTGATGGCTTCATTAGTAATTTAAAAGTTCATGATAAAATAATAGTTTAATACATTATGATTAGAAAATTCCTTCACGACATTTTTCAAAGTTTACTCATTAAAAATATTAGTTAATAAAAGCGGTCATACTTTAAGTGTAATCCATACTTGGTTATAATTAAGAAACAGATAGCATTAGCTGTTCTGAAGGCAGAATGCAAAATTAAATTACTGATGAAGCCATCAAAAGTAGCGAAACGTTTAATAGTTTTTTAAACTTTACTTCAAATTTAAATTAAAGCATATTTCACGACTATATGATTTTTATTTATCATCAAAAATCATACATTCTAAATAATGTTTGACTAATATTCTCCAAAATTACTATTCAAATTTTACACAAGTCAAATTATGAAAATTTTTAATAAAAATGGTGCTGGAAATGTGACTGTGGATGCGTGTGGATTTGCTAGCGCCCAAACATGTGAATTTCTTGTGTTTGTTATTCCATCTCGGTTAAGCGAGGCCTCATTCGTAAAAAGAATTTTTGTATGCAACCGCTGATTTTCCAATAACCAATGGCAGAACTGTTCACGTGCAATGTAATCATTTGGTAAAAGAGCCTGTACTGTTTGTACATGATATGGATATAAGCCAAAATCATAAATGGTTCTCCATATTTGCATTCGGTTAGTACCGATTTGTTTACCAAGCCGTCTAACGTTAATAGTGAGACTTTTTCAATTCTATTGAGAATATTTTCCTCTAAATCAACGTTTCTTCTCAGTGGTCGTTTACGGTTTGATTGTGGTACTTTACCAGTTTCTCTAATAGTACGTTGCACATTGCTGAAAACGCCAGAAAATCGGCTGCATATCGGCATACTCTTCATTAGAAAACGTTGCCATACTTATTTTATGACAGATAATAAAAAAACACTTAGTTACATTTGTTTTCAAAGCCCTCTAATGCATCTTTTGTTTACGATCTCTAAGCGTAACGGTAACATTCAAATGTGAATAACTTTGTATGTAGTGATTAGCTCCTATTGCGGGACACCCTGTATATCAAAGAATATGAGAAAACATTGAGAGTAAACTCTATAAAGTTTTCTCTGTCGTATTGCCATCAAAAAATTAATCCTATAATGTGCAAACTATTTTCTTCGGCTTCTAGTAATGACAGAGATTCACATTTAATCTCAACGAAGATAGAACACCCTACAGATACCATGTCATTGGAGAAAAGGATATTAATGTTGAAGTCGCGAGTATCTGATTCTGTATAAATGAGATCTCAAAGGAAGTGAAATTAAGTTAAAACAAAAATGATAACGTTAGAAAGATGTGAGTTATGTATCTAAGTATATTACAATTGGACTTTTGATTTCAAATTTCTAAAAACCATCAATGTTTACAGAAAAATTGAGGAACAGGGAAATTCAACAATGGTGCCCTAGCAGTAAATGTTATATGACTTCATTTTGACAATCTACAATAATTGATGGTTTTTGAGTATTACTGAAATGTGCCATAAAATATCAGTTTTGTATTGTTAATTGTAACATAGTATGTGGTTGCGTTGGTAAAAAGAATAGATTACTTTGTGGAAACATTAAAATTTATAATGTGGTGGAATATACAAAAACATTGTAAACCTTTATATCTCACTTATAACCAATGGAATCAATGTAAAACCTCATAAATTTTCTGCTATGCTTATCTGTATTTTAAAAGACTTCTATTTCTGTATTGTACAACTTTAATGTTAAAATAAACTTCGCTATGATTGTAAATGATTATGTTATATTCAATATTGATAATAAAATATTTTAAAGTTTGGTGTACATTTTTAATGTGGTAATACATTGTCAAGTTTGCTGTCGATAAGTTTTGTACTTACTTACTTAATCCTTAAGCATGTCTACCCTTTCGAGTGTAAGGCTGGGTGTTTGTTACTGTCTTTTCCATGCCTCTCTCCATCGTCTTCTATCCTGCGTCATTATTCTTGTCTCCTCCCACTTAATATCTCTCCTTTCTACTGCATTCTTTACCTCTTCATTCCATGTTTTTCTCGGTCTACCCCTTCCTCTCTTTTTTTTCGTTCTCGCTTTGAATACCCGTCTCGTCGTTCTTCCTCTCCCATCCTCATTACGTGTCCAAACCATCTCATTTGTCCCTCTTCTATCTTGGATTCTATTGGCTTTATTTCCAGTTTCTCTCTGTATGCTGTGTTTCTGACTCTGTCCATAATTGTTTTTCCCTCTATCTTCCTTAGGAATCTCATTTCGGTACTGCTTAGCTTGTTTCGTTGGCTTTCCGTTGTTGTCCATGATTCTAAGCCGAATGTTATTGGTACTGCTACTTTTTTATATATTTGTACTTTCGTTTTAGGTGATATTTCTTTATTTCGTAGGAATGTGTTCTTGATACTATTAAAGAATCTTCCCGCTGCTTCTCTTCTTTCTTTTATTTTTTCGTCTATTCTTCCGTCCTGTGAGAATACTGAGCCTAGATATTTAAATCTGCATACTTGTTCTAGCTTTTCCCCTTCCAGCTCTATTTCGTGCTTTGTTTCTTCTCTACTTATTACCTTGTTTTACTACTGTTGATTTTCATGTTTATGTTTTCCAGCTGTCTTTGTACATGTTCTATATTTTTGTTTAATATTTTTTCATTCTTCGCTATGATTACCATATCATCTGCATAACAAATCTCTAAAACTCTTATATTCTCCAATTTCCTACTTTGTAGTGTTCAGCCTCCTTTCTTGTTTTCTTTATTGCTTCATCCAGCACTAGGGAGAAAAGTAGCGGACTCAGAATACATCCCTGTCTCACTCCTTTTGTTGTTTCAAACTGTATTGATTCTTCATGTCTTGTTTTCACGCAGTTTGTTGTGTTTTGGTACAGGCTCTGCACGCTTCTCATCACTTTTTGCTGTACCCCTTTCTCTTTTAAAACTTTCCACATGTCATCCCTGTTCACTCTGTCAAACGCCTTTTCTAGATCTCTGAAGCATAAATGCACTTCTCCTGCTTCCCTGATTGTTTTTTCGCTTATCTGCCTGAGTATAAAGAAGGCATCCTGAACTCCTCTATTTGGCCTGAACCCGTACTGATTATCCTCTAGTGTATTTTCTATCTGCCTCCTTATTCTTTTTTCGAGAATTCTTGCAGATGTTTTTGCTACCGTACTGAGCAGTGTGATTCCTCTATAATTCTGGCATTTTTTTACGTCACCTTTTTAAAATTGGTGTGATTATATTCTTTTGCCAGTCCTCCGGTGCTTGTCCTGTATTCATTACTTTGTTGAAAAGCTTTCTAACGTGCTCCCTTGTTTCTTCTGATGTTGCTTTTAGCATTTCTGCTGTTATTTCGTCATGTCCTGGTGCTTTTCCTGCTTTAGTCTTCGCAATTGCTTCGTTCACTTCTTCTGTTGTAATGTCGCCTTCTTCGTTTTGCTCTTGTTCTCGCTCTTCCTTTGTTACTATTGTTCTCTTTCCTTCTTTTTCTAGGTCTTTTCCTTCCAGTAACCCTTTAAAGTATTGTCTCCACCTTTCCATTATCTCTTCTTCGTCTGTTAGGTTCTCTCCTTTTTCGTTTTTGGTATTGTTTAAGGTTGGTGTTTTTCCTTTCCTCATATTTCTCATCGTACCGTAGAAAAGCTTTTGATTTTCTTTATATGCCCTTTCCATTTTTTCCCCGAAGTCTCTCCAAGTTCTTTGCTTTTCTTCTTTTATGGATCTCTTCACCTGTCCCCTTTCTATTTTGCATTCTTCGTAATCTTCTTGTTTTCCTGAACTTAAGTATTTTTTCCATTTATCTTTTTTTCTTTTTACGGCTCTTGTCTGTCCGTCCACCAATGTGTTCTTTTAATATTTCTGTTTGTTATTTTTGTGGTTCCACAACCTTCTTCAGCTGCTTCTAAAATTGCCTTTTTCAGTTTTCCCCACATTTCTTCTATTCCTCCTTCTTTTTCCATATACCTCAGTTTTTCCTCCATTTTTTTTTGTAACTGCTGCTTTATTTTTGGTTCTTTTAGTTTGTAACTTTGTATCTTTCTTTTAATTATTTTTCTTTTCTTATCATGTCCTTTTACATTTCTGTTCTTTATTGTCATTGTTACCATAAAGTGGTCGCTTCCTATTTCGGGTCTTCTTTTTACTTTTACGTCTCGAACTCTGGGTCTAATCTGTCTGCTAAATATAAAGTAATCTATTATGGATTTCTCATTTCTGCTTTTCCTCTCTTTCGTTATTTTATGTATTTCTTTGTGCATAAACTGCGAGTTTCCGATTACAAGTTCATTTTCGATACATAACTCCAGTATTCTTTCCCAGTTTGGCGTTCTCGTTTTTTCTCCGTGTTTTCCTAAGCACCATTCGAATCCATCGTCCTGATTTCCCACTCTCTCGTTCATATCTCCCATGACAATGACTGGGTTGTTGTAGTTGTCTATTTTTTTTGCATTTCACTGAAAAACGTATCCTTTTCTTCTTTTTTATCATTTTTATTTGGCCCGTATGCTATTATTATCATGTATTCTCCTTTTCCTTCCTCCTCTTTCATTTCTAATGTCAATATCCTTTCACTTACATATTTTTCCCTTTTCATGTATTTCATCTTCTCTTCTTTTATGATACACGCTACCACTACTTGTACATGCTCTTCCTGATTGACCCCTGACCAGTACATCCAGTATCCGTTTGGTAGTTTCTGTAGTCCTTTACCTTTCTTTTTCGTTTCCGTTACCCCTACATAATCTATCTTTGTCTTTCTTATTTCCTGTGTTATTTCTTCTTTATTTCTTAGGCTGTTCACATTCCATGTTCCCATTCTAATTATCCTTTCTTCTTTTCCTTTATTCGTCGTCATTTTCGTTGCCGAGTCCTTTTTCCTTTCGTTTTGCAACCTGGTGCAATTTTTATTATTGGGCCAACTGGAAGATCTTCGATGAGAGTATTTATAGTTTCAATTCCTGGAAATTCAGAAATGCATGCACTGGATACCAAAATACACAATGTAACAGAATACAAATTAAACCACCAATGGTTGCAAAAACTACTGATCTCAAAAATGTTGGCGGGAATTAAATTACAATATTTCAATATTATTTTTGACAATGTAATATAAAAGAAAGAGAAATATCTTGTCACTGCTGAATGATCTAACGCAATAGTAATAGAATTAATTAACGATAATCTTTCAACAAGTCAATACAAACCGTATAGCGAGTCACGAATACCTAAAACAGTCTCGTAACCGATACCGTTCAACGAGCCAGCTAAACTATCTCGAAGGGGGAAATAGGTTAACGTTAATGATCAAAAACAAATATGAGCACCACCAACTTAATTGTTAACAACCCGCGAATTTAAGTTAGAAAATATGGTGATATGGTAATCGCACCTTTCATCGAAGGGAGATAGCTCTATATTACTCTTATTACACGCAGGTTCTTTGATAAGCTATAACCTATAGTAGAAATAAAAAAGGCATAAATACGGCGCCATTAAAGTGATATTTATTCTAAATGCCTAGATGCAGACAAATAATGTAATGTAGCAGTATCTAGTTGATGTGGAAAGTGTAAAATTAAAGCTTTGATTAACAGGGGGTGGACACTTGTCGAAACTTGACAACAACGTCGAACTCACGAGAGGGACGCTTCGCTAAACGTGACCACAACGCTGAATGCCCACAAGCTGCGCCTCGCCATATATTTTTCATTTTAAAAGGGAGCTTTAAATGTTTATACGATGAAAAGTTTTTCACGTAATATCGTGATTGGATGAAAGCCATCGTGTAGGGCGTTTATTAAATGTGCATTTCTTACATAAAAAGCCAAAAATCTACAAAAAATAAGTACATTTTTATGCGAGATAATAATAAATATTGACTCGACTGTTACTTTTACGTATTTTATTAACAATTTGTTTTACGTATAATTAAACAAATGAGAAACCTTAAATAATATATTATCTACCAACCATATGTAATTATACTGGCATTTGCACTAGTGCTGATTTCCACAGCTATTTTGCATAAGTTGCTCTTTTGTCACTAAATGCCAAATGTATTTTCTTTATTATTCATTTTAACGTAAAAAATTTTGCAGTTCGGTAAATTGGCAAGCCAGATGCAACTCCTTCAAATCATATTTCCCGTAATTTTTGGAGCTGTGGCAAGCGTACTTGTTACTACAAAAATTTAACGAGATAGAACAGAGGCCTATGGATATAATCGAGTTATTTTCTTTTTGGGGCAGCAAGCACGAATGTAAAGACAGAAGATAACGCTCGTTCTATTACATATGAAAACATGGTCGGCGGAAACTATAGTAAATTAATGTTTTATAGCTATTAATTATTTAATTTAAATATGTTTATATGTTTTTCATACGTTTCAACGATGTGTTTCTGTCTTCCCAATTGTTTTATTTTCTGAAATAAATTACAATATTATCTACAAACAATAATTGAATAAATTATATACGTGATAATCAATATCTTTTTCGAAGACTGTGTGAAAAGTATGTTTTTGAGCTGTCATTTGACAACAAAAAGTTGACGTTTTCCGATTAATATGTAGGACGTCACTTAATCTAGTTTTTTGGGGGTAAATCGCCTAAGGAAATCAACCCAGTCATTCACTCAAAGTATTCCGAACTATATCTATTTATTTCTAATTAATTGATATTGGATTGATAAATTTACAGAAAAGAACTGAAAACTCGCTGCCTCAGAATTCGTTTTCTAAACTATTTTGATCCTGTATCAATTCATTGTGTTTCTCGTAATTGAAAAATGTATTTTTCTTTTCCATTGCAACAGGTTCCGGCAGGTCGGTCTCAATTTCGAACTTTTAAGTTAATCGATACAATTTGTTGTATTTATCGAGGAGTCTTGTAATGTTTTACTTGCAATGTTAACTCTTTATAATATAAAGAATCCGGCAAGTAGGTGTGGGTGAAAGATATTTCTAAAACTATGAGGTGACATAAAAATCGCTTATACAGGTTGTACCGTGAGACCATTTAAAAACGGTCAGAGTGCCATGGAATTTCTGTTTTAGATTCGAACTTTGGTTAGCAGTCATTTGTCAATTTATTAACTTAATCTCAAACAAGACAGCTTTATTAAACGTCAAAAAATACAGTAAATGTTCAAAGAGAGTGCGTTGGAATTTCCGTCTTTGCACATTTACTGTAATTTTTGACGTTTAATAAAGTTTATGTCTTGTTTGAGATTAAGTTAATAAATTGACAAATGGATGTTAACCAAAGTTCGAATCTAAAACAGAAATTTTATGGCACTCACCTCTATCCCATTTTTAAATGATCTCACGGTAGGTAGGAAGACGAGCCGTTAATAGCAGCACACGATTCCGTTGCGAGAGCTAGTAATATCAGCGTACAAAAATCAAACAAGTAGAGACACTCACTGTCGGTTCCTTTAATGTCAAAATACCGATTGAGATAACCTTAAACGGCTCCTGGAGGGTACTTTCAGATAGTACTAAAAGATGGCGCCACTATTTTATCACATATGATTGGTGGCAGAGTCAGTAACTGGCTCTGATTGGTAGAACTTTGTGCTGGCATCTGATAGTCAAGCTTAGAAATACCCCCCCCCCCCGCCCTCACTCTAGACAGGTTTCAACATTTGGCATGAGTGTCTCTACTTGTTTGATATATTGAGATGGTTTGATATGCTCCACTTAGGAGATTTGTTTTCAGCAATTATAATTACAGATTTGGACTGCGTAAAATAAGATTGTTTGTACTTTTAATTTTATTTACTTTACTCCAAAATAAAATCGTATTATGCCCTCTTTTGTATTTTATTTATCTGCAATTTTATTCTCGGTAGACAAAACAACTCTATTCAAAGGGGTGAGTTCCTGATAATTTGTAAATTTTTATTCTCCTTAGCATAGAATTTCGGCTTAGACCGCGTAGTATTTGTAGATGAACACCCAGCATTCTCTGGCTTAATGTGCCTTGCACCTTGTGAAGTCGAGCAAAAACCCGCGCGATGGCCATGCTCTTTGGTAGCTCGTGTTGTTTGAGTATCTTGAGAACGAGAATACTTAGGCAGATTTGGCCGTTTTGCTGTTTGTGCATCCATATTCACTAACGTTTTGCAAGACCTTGCAGCTTGCATCATCAGAGTGAAAGTCGCACTGTAAATTTTTCCCTTAATTTGGTACGCCACTGTGCGCCCAATTTATTTCCAAATACGCAGTCACAAATGTATACGCTGCTGTCAAAATTTCACAAAGTACCTTGTTCTGGCAGTAAGCGTTGTTGACTTTAAAATTCAAATTTGTGAACATACGAACAGATATTTTATTTAAATTGTAGTGCTTTGGCGGTTATAAATCTCATTTGTTTCAGGAATTAATTTGTCTTATGACGTCAAAAAGGACGCCGTGGTAGAATTTTGCAATTGTTAATCTTCACTTAACCTCACAACTGGCTTCTGGTTAATAATTGGAAAAACGCTTTCGCTGGAGGCTTGAATACGCCGAATTCTCGTTTAAAACGGTATCGTGTCCCTTACACCCAAATTTCCAGATGCTCACACTAATATTTAGCTTTTTACAGTACCTTGAAAATTTGAGGTATGTCCGTTTAGTGATCGGCAAAGGGGGCCCTGCTAAGATCTTCTGGAACGGCTTCCCCCGGTATTTGTGCTACTGGTCGTTATCCTACACTCCTGCGTGATGCGTTGCAGTAAAAAACCTTGGCTCTGCACTCTCCTTTCGGCTGGAATGCTGGTTCGTAATCTTGAAGTGGAGTGGCGACTCCAACCTCGGAATGCTTTTGGTGAAATAAAACTTTTTGTTGTGGAAATTGCAACAAACATTCACACGTAAACTAAACCACTTGCTTGACACAATGAAATACTTTTTGTAGTTTAAAATGATCGTTTATTGTATAAAAACTTCGATTAAATATGGAGTACAAATCTCATGTCCATTTTATAATTTATTCAATTGTTATCTGACGAAATCCGTTATAAACAAATGCTAATCTAATAACTATAAAAACGGAAATTAACCAAGTTCAAATCAGTTACATTTTAAATTAAATTTTCTTACAAATTATTAAGTTTAAAAATTTCTTATATCTAAAATATTGTCAACATTTTTAATAGTCAAAATGTCTCTTTGCGCCGCTACACGTTTTATTAATTGCGTTGCTTTGTTCACTGGCGTAATTGCACTGATTAGTTTTAAGAGTTCACTTTCTTCAAAAATGTATGTCGATGTCCAACTGTTTTCTTTTCACTCGCTTTTTCTCCTGTGTTGCTGTTTGCTTTTCCCCTTGTTTTATCATGTCATGTCTGCTTCTCACTTTTGCCATTTTATGCCTTTATGCCTGCCTTCTGAATTGCTCGTTGCAGCATTATTATTTTTCTGGCTTATACCTTTTAAGATCGTTCACAAATTGTACCTAATTAGCTATATTGAAATCTACGCTTCAATGACCTGCACATAGCAAACCTTTTTGTGATTATTAATTTCATTTGGTTTGGCTACTCATTCTGACAAATCTAATAATTAATTAATTTGAACTTTGACTTCAACCCTGTGAAAAGCAATGTTTGCCCTTTGCTTTCCTTAATCAATTCATTTATTTTAATACAAGCATCTCTTTTTCAATGCATTCACTGACTGACATTTAAGCTTAGCTTTGCAGCTAGATAAAACACTCCAACTCTGTGCTTAGTGACTAAATTTTCAAACTGTACTGCAAGCAGAGCATAGCCGTAGGGCCTAAGACCATTGCATATAAATTCCCCAAATTTTTGAGTATTAAAATTACTACGCATGAGTCTTATTTCTTAACATACGTTGATTTGCATGCGTTGTCATTTCAATTATTACACATTACAATTGCATGACTCAAATATCTCTTGTAATCAGTCTGTAGCGGCAGTGCGTATTCAAGTTTGCGCGCGTTTTGGTGACAGTTAAACCTCGGTTCCGGCGAAGCGGCGCTATTGGTTCACGCGCACGAAAAATGACGCTAGACAGTTATCGGTCGCAGCGCGTGCAGTTCAGATCGTGGTTTGGTTAATTATCATACATGTTTTTGTATTTAGTTATGGTACAAGAATAAAGTGTTTATTAGCAAAGCAGAAGTGCAATTTAAGTGAACAACGCAAAATTGATAGCAATCAAGTAGCAAATGCTATTCTAGAAGCAACTACCGTAACAAAATGCAATAAATACATAAATATTGCAGAAAGTGCTTCTGAAGAAGCAACCAGCAAAACCGATTGGAACGTTGTCAAAACCAGACGTAATAAACAACGTCCTTTGGTTGTCGGTACAAACAAAGACTCTAACACACATGTTACTGGTGTAAAGGGTGTTCCTAAAACGGTAACTCTACATGTGTGTCGACTTGCACCCAAAACAAGTGCAGAAAACCTATGCAAATTCTTACACCCAAATTTCCCAGAAGCAGTTTGTGAAGCTCTAACGTCTATGAATCCGGAAATTTATGCATCTTTCAAAGTGACTATTCAAGCTGAAAACTTCAAAAAAGCCATGGATCCAACAAACTGGCCTGACCATGCCTGCATTAGGCGTTTTTTATACAGAAAGAAGACGGTAGTAACTCAACGTTAGTGTTTAATCCAAACTTGTTATTGTTGAAAAAAAATCAGCAATATAATCTCACTGAAGGTAACCGCTTTAAAATAATCCACCTTAATACTCAATCTGTGTTCAACAAGTTTAATGAACTCTAAATTTTTACGAGGGAATATAACCCAACATTGTTGTGTTTAACCGAAACATGGACAAAACCAGAAAACAGCCACCTACTTGGCCTAAATAATTATACGCTTGTTACCCATTATACCCGGTCCAACCATGGTCATGGTGGGGTAGCAATTCTTTGCAGGCGTGACCACATTGCTAATCCCGTTGTTAAAATTAACAAACTAACTGCCAGTCTTATAAAGGCAACTAATCTGACGTTAACTTTAATTCGCTGTTAAAATAAACAAAAGCGCATCAAAACGTCAGTGTTTATGACATTTTATTCATTAGTAAACAAATTTTGATGCGCTTTTATTTATTTTAACAGCGAATTAAAGTTAACGTCAGATTAGTGGCCTTTATAAGACCGGCAGTTAGTGTTGATTTACACTTTGAAATTGCTGCGGTGGAAATCGTTCATAATGGCTGCAATATTTGCGTAATCACGATTTACAGATCGCCTGATGGTGATTTGGAAATATTTTTCAACAATCTCACGCATGCCTTACAGCTTGTTAGCAGTACTGCAGATCAAATATTTTTGGCAGGAGACCTAAACATTAATAAAACAACAACATCTGTAACTACTAAAATACTGTTTGACATATTCGAATCGTTTAAACTAATCGATAAAAATGTTGAACCCACCAGAGTCGTCCGGAACGCGGATGGTACAATTTCAGCTACTACCATAGATTACCTCGTTACCAATCTAGGTGAGGACAGCTTTGTTTATAAAATAATAAAAACTGATATATCTGATCATTACGCCAACATGCTGACCATAACGGACTCAAACTCTACCACAAACCTTCAAACTGCATCGACTCGGAGGACGAAACGATTAATTACTCCACAAAATCTTGAAAATTTCAAGCTTAGTCTGTTACACATCAGCTGGGACCAGATATTTCAAGATGATGTTGATTCAGCTTTTGACGCTTTTATCGAAACTTTCTTATGTGAATTCGACCGCAACTGCCCGAAAATCTCGTTCAGCGGTCAAACATATGGCCCTGCTAAGCCTAGATGGATTTCTCATGAAATAATAAAAATGGGACGCGAACTAAAACTGATTTATACGATAATTCGATGCGCAAATTTGGAGAAATTAAATCAACAGTATAAGTTAATGAAAAAAACGTACAAGCTCAAAATTAAGATTGCAAAAAAGCAATACTACAGCAGGCTAATTGACAAAGCTGAAAGTAAACCACGCTCATTATGGAAGATCATCAATAACGAGATCTGCGGGAATAAACAAAAAGATGTCATTCTCAAGAAGGATGGCAACACAATTACAAACCCAACCGAGGTGGCAAATACGTTCGCCCAATATTTTTCCTCTGTCGCCGAGGAGCTATCAGTACAACATTTCGGTTCAAATTCTGCTACCGATGTGACCACTTGTGACACACACGCCGAATCATTATATTTACACCCAGTGACACTGGAAGAACTTTCCTCTGTTGTGAACGACCTAAATAACACCTGCAGCTCAGGTGCTGACGGTATTTCAGCTGGAATATTTAAACACGTTTTTCTGGCTATTGCTGAAGGTTTGCTCCATATTATCAATATGTCTTTAACCCAAGGTAAATTTCCAAACAGCTTAAAATTAGCATCTGTCATCCCGGTATTTAAAAAAGGTGACAATAAAAGTGCAGTGAACTACCGACCGATATCAGTTCTGAGTGTCTTTTCCAAAGTGTGCGAAAAAGTTGTGGCAAATCGAATGGTATCATTCCTGAATAAATACCATCTGTTCTCTGATTCACAACACGGCTTCAGACAGCTCAGATCTACAGAAACTGCTAGTTTTAGCCTGCTCCGCTATGTCTATCAGCAACTGGATAACGGTAAATTTGTTGCATCAATATTTTTTGACATATCGCGTGCATTCGACACTGTGAATGTGGAATGCATTCGAAAAAAGTTATGTTGCTTAGGTATTCGGGGCCCACTTCTTATGTAGCTAATATCTTTTCTTACTAATAGAAAACTGTTTGTTAGAATTAATGATGTAACGTCCACCACTGTCCGTATAAACTTAGGTGTTGTTCAGGGTTCGGTATTGGGCCCCTTGCTGTATCTGTTGTATGTTACTGATTTGCCCTTACATGTTACATGCGCGCAAATCGTTAGCTTCGCTGACGACACAGCCTTCACTGTATCTGCCGATACGGTGAAGGAACTCACTTATAAAATTGAAATTTGTCACCAGGAGTTTAAAAACTGGTGCATACAAAATCAACTTGTACTCAACATGAACAAAACTGTTTGCGTGAACTTTAATGCCTTGCAGAATATCAAGGGCATTCCATATAATTCCCAATTGTGTGCTTATCTAGGCATACATATCGATTCTAATCTCGACTGGAAGAAACAGATTGACTTAGTATGTAAAAAACTGAATTGTGCTTACTATGCTATTTTAAAACTAAAGCCTGTACTTGACACGTCCGACTTAATACAGGTATATTATGCCTTGGCTTTCAGCCACATGACTTATAATGTTTTGTTATGGGGTATGGCTACCGAATGGAAGCGAGCATTTGTTCTCCAAAAGCGTCTAATTCGCCTGATTTTTAACATTAAACCACGCCAGTCGTGCAAGTCCTTTTTTTTGGAGAACAACTTACTAACATTTCCATCTATAATGCTTTTCAAATTAGCAGTATTTGCGCATCAACATATGCACTACTTTACAACGAGTAACAATTCTCATCAATATCCCACCAGACATGGTGATCTGTTAGCCATACCTAGGCATCGGACTGCTAAATTTCAAAAGTCTCCCATGTATAATTGCATTAAAATCTACAACTCGCTACCAATACAAATGAAATCATATAAAATCGATAAATTTAAGATTACACTTAAATCCATTTTAATTAAAAAATGTTTCTATGACTATAACAATATTGTATTACATTAGGTATTACCCTTATCTGACAATGTCCATGTCACTCTTGTAGTTGATTTGTTGGCAATAAACTATACTTACTTACTTACTTACTTACTTACTTTTCATTTAAGTAGTGCAACATAACTACAGTGGTGACCCTAATAGAAACAGAATACAGTGTTTTTAGTGAGCACGTGCTATGTCAAACATGCCGGTCGATTTGGATACTGAAAATTTCGCAGACGCGCAGCAAGATCAATCAACAAACACGGGAGGTGCTCCGCAGCATTCCACAACCCCAGGAGGTGCTCCACATGTTGACGAAATCCGGCAAGTAAAGCTACCACCTTTCTGGCACGTGAATCCTGCTCTCTGGTTCGCGCAAGTAGAAGCACAGTTCCACGCTTATCACGTACGCTCAGACCAAAGTAAGTACTTTACGATAATTAGCTCCTTAGACAGTGCGGTACTACAACAAGTGTCGGACAGTGTAACGGCTCCCCCGCAAACAGACAAATATGAAACTTTGAAAACAGAACTCATAAGTAGGTTTACAGACTCCGAACAAAAACAATTACGTGCAGTGCTAACGGACATTGAATTAGGTGATAGAACCCCCTCGCAATTGCTAGGCGAAATGAAAGTTTTAGCCCGCGGAAAACTAAATGACGAGTTACTACGAACTTTATGGTTGCAAAGACTTCCCGCGGCGGTACAGTTACTTTTAAGTGCAAGCGATGCAGTTTCTTTGGACAAAATGGCTGCCATAGCTGACAAGAAACGGAAGTCAGTCTCGTGAGCGCCCCCAACATAGCTGCCATAACTACACCCTCAGCACCACAGGTGGCGCCACCGACAGTACCAACTACACCCACGCCAACTACATCCGTTGGGCATTGCCACGCTGCATCCAGCGTAGCGGCGTCAGCAAGACCAACCAGAACGGAGGCGTCGATTTCTGCGCTTGAACAGCAAGTGGCGGTGCTAACCAAACTTGTCAAGGAGATGTCTTGTGAACCGCGCCGACTTTTTCGAAGCCGCTCGCGCTCTCGATCCCGTTCAAACCAATCCCAAGAAGGTGTATGTTTTTATCATCGCAGGTTCGGCAGCAAAGCTGTCAAGTGCACAAAGCCCTGCAGCTACGTCCCCCAGCCGGAAAACTAGGTCCTCCGTCGCTGGTTGAGACGGTCAACGACGGACAAGATATCATTAGCAATCGTCTTTTTATTACCGACAAGTCAACAGGCCTTCGCTTCCTCATCGACACCGGCGCTGACGTCTCTGTCATTCCTGCAGCCAAAAACGCACATCGAGTGACATCTGATTTTCGCTTATACGCCGCGAATGGTTCCCCCATAGACACTTGCGGTACTAAGCTTTACTGTTTAAATTTAGGTTTACGTCGGCCATACAAGTGGCACTTTTATGTTGCGCGTGTTACGCGACCTATAATAGGAGCAGACTTTCTCAAACACCACGATTTATTAGTAGATTTAAAAAATCGCCGTTTACTTGATACTGTTACGAATTTATTTGTTGATGCCCATTTAACGCCAACAAGCAATCACACGCATATATCAACTGTAAATAAGCACATCGCCCAGCATCCCTTTATTTCCGAATTCCCGGAAGTAACGAGGCCAAATCCGACACCAACACAAATACATCATGATATACACCATTGCATACAAGTAAAAGGACCACCTATTGCGCACCGAGCTCGCCGTCTTCCCCCTGGAAAACTCAAAGCAGCCAAAGCCGAGATCGAGTATATGCTGGAACAAGGGATATGTAGGCCATCGAACAGCCCTTGGGCAAGCCCGCTTCATTTAGTTAAAAAAAAAGGAACCTGGAAGTTGGCGACCTTGTGGCGATTACCGCCGTTTAAACTCAATCACAATTCCTGACAAGTATCCGATTCCGCATATTCACGATTTTACACATTCATTGGATGCCAAGAAAATATTTTCGAAACTTGTTTTAGTGCGTGCATATCACCAAATCCCGATAGCCGAGGAGGACATTCCGAAAACCGCGGTTATAACGACTTTCGGTTTATTTGAGTTTACAGTAATGACCTTCGGACTTTGTAACGCAGCCCAATCATTCCAAAGATTTATGCATACAGTTTTACAAGGACTTCCATTTTGTCATGTATATATAGACGACATCTTAATTTTCTCGAGCAATATAGACGAACATCAAAAACATTTCCGAACGGTTTTCGAACGTTTACGCGAGTTCGGTGTCTCAATAAATGTCGCAAAATGCGTATTTAACGCGGAAGAAGTAGAATACCTCGGATACCTAATCTCAGCCGACGGAATTAAACCACTTTCGGAGCGCGTTCGAGCTATTCAACAATACCAAAAACCAGAAACAGTATGTGAATTACGCAGATTTCTAGGAACAATAAATTTTTACCGAAAATTCACTAAGAACGCGGCTAAAATACAAGCCCCGCTTAATGAATACCTGTGCGACTCGAAAAAGAACGACAAGCGACCCATTGTTTGGACCCCGGAAGCGACAGCAGCGTTCGAGGCATGCAAAGAATAATTAGCTGACGCGACGCTACTGGTTTACCCCATCGAGGATGCACCCCTCTCACTCATGGTGGACGCTAGCGACTTCGCCGTAGGTGGCGTTCTGGAGCAGAAAAGCAATGATGTGTGGCAACCGTTAGGATTCTTTAAAAAAAATAAATAAAGCACAACGCAACTATAGTGCGTATGATAGGGAGTTGCTTGCAATTTACGAAGGCATCAAGTACTTCCGCTTTATGATCGAGGGACGACCTTTAGTTGTAAGAACCGATCACAAGCCGCTCACTTTCGCTTTTCAGCAAAAAGCAGAGAAGGCAGCTCCCAGACAACTTCGACAGTTAGATTTTATAGGACAGTTCACAACGAACATTGTTCATATTGCAGGTTCTCAAAACGTTATCGCGGATACGCTTTAACGTATCGCCGCCATTAACTCGCCCACGATAGTTACAGCATCGGAACTAGCAGCAGAGCAAGAACAAGACGAAGAATTGCAACACCTAAACACGACTTCCCTCAAAATGAGTAAATTTACACCGCCAGGAGAAACCGTACAAATTTGATGTGATACATCGATGAATAGAATACGTCCATATGTGCCAAACAGCTTGCGTAAACGCATTTTCGATATGTGTCACAATCTGTCGCACCCAGGTATACGATCAACGTCTCGTTTTATCAGAAGCAGATACGTATGGCCATTGATGAATAATCATATTGCCCAGTGGGTACGAACTTGCTTACCATGTCAGAAAGCGAAAATACTGAAACATACAAAAAGTGTGCAACAAACATTTCCTGTTCCGGAAGAACGATTCGCGCATGTGCATTTAGACTTAATAGGTCCACTTCCGCTTTCACAAGGAAACCGCTACTGTCTTACCATGATAGACCGTTTTTCGAGGTGGCCCGAAGCAACCCCGCTACAGGATATTACAGCTGAAACAGTAGCAGATGCATTTTTCAGCACATGGGTCTCCCGTTTTGGTTCCCCACGTTCTATTACAACGGACCAAGGTCGACAATTTGAGTCAGCACTTATGAGCTCTCTAACCAAGCTGATTGGCACCGAGCGCGCCCGCTGTACGCCATACAAACCACAAACAAACGGCATATTAGAACGTTGGCACCGTACACTAAAACAGCAATAATGTGCCACGAGACAGACAGATGGTCAGAAGTATTTCCAGTAATTTTATTAAGCCTTCGCACCACTTACAAGGAAGATTTAAATTGTTCGCCGGCTGAATTGCTATACGGTACGCCTTTGCGGATTCCAGGTGAATTTTTTATAGATCAGCCGACTAATAATGTAGACCCAGCATCCTTCCCGGAACTAATTCGTCAAACCATCCGGCAAATGCGCCCTACAACTTCACACCACGGCCAAGCAGCAGTTTTCGTGCCTTCCGAATTACCGACATGCACACATGTCTTCTTGCGGGATGATAGCGTGCTAAAATCATTACAGCCCCCGTACACAGGTCCATACGAAGTCCTGGACCGCAAAGGCAATGTGTACACAATAAAAATTAAAGGAAAGTCTGTCAACATCTCCATGGATCGCTTGAAACCCTGTTTTTACGAAAAAAACGCGGAAGCTCTCCAACCGCGAAACCTTCGTTCCACAACAACCAGATCCGGTCGCACCATCACTCTCCCCGTACGTTTCCAGTTCAGGGATTCATGACTACGTCATTGGGAAGGGGGTGATGTAGCGGCAGTGCGTATTCAAGTTTGCGCGCGTTTTGGCGACAGTTAAACCTCGGTTCCGGCGAAGCGGCGCTATTGGTTCACGCGCACGAAAAATGAAGCTAGACAGTTACCGGTCGCAGAGCGTGCAGTTCAGATCGTGGTTTGGTTAATTATCATACATGTTTTTGTATTTAGTTATGGTACAAGAATAAAGTGTTTATTAGCAAAGCAGAAGTGTTTTCATTTAAGTAGTGCAACATAACTACAAATACAATCTGACATCTCATTTCCAACTTTGGTTTAATAATAAATTTGATCTAATTCATAATCTAACTACATCCTACCTTATCTAAACTAACATATCTTAATGAGTGTGGCCCAACGTTTAGGAATTTGGCACAGATCTTCTCTCTTCTATCGGCTACTCTAAGCTGCTTTATGATCACTAAATCCCCGATTTTGAACTTCATGCGTTTCTTAATCTTTGCTTCTCCTCGTACCGGTCTTGTGTCCTCTTTACACGTTGCCTCATCTTCTCTAACAGCTCAATTATTCCTATTGCATCTTCTTCCTGCCTCCACGGTCCTGCTGGTACAATGCCTTTGCATAATGTTACTGGGCTTACCTCGGTCGTAATGTTAGGTACGTTATTGATGAAATCTTCTACCATTGATAAATATTGAACCCATCTATTATGATGCTCGTGGGTCATTATTTTCAAGTATTTAATTGTTTCTTTTATGTACCGCTCTGCTAAATTAGATTGAGGGTGTCGTACTCTACAGAAATATGTTTTAATCCCTTTCTGTTCCAAGTTGTTAATCAATCTGGCATTCTTGAAATAGTTTGCGTTATCGGCTAATATCTTCTTCGGAGTCCCCACTTCTTGTTGAAATTTCTCGACAGACTTGATTACATGTTCTGTGTTGCTGTATTTTGCTGGGTATAATTTGATGTATTTTGAGAACACGTCCACTATGATGAGAATGTGTCGGTACCCATATTGTCCCGGTACTAAGTTTCCTAAATAATCGATTGCGACTGGTTCCAAAGGTTCGTTGACTCTTATACTTTTGATCACGTTCTGGTTGGTATGATTCTTTTCTTTAGCCAATTGACAGACTTTGCAACAATTTGTGAAATGCTTAATAAATTTTATATCGTTCTTGGTGTAGAAACATTCGCGAAACATTAACCATGTCTTTCTTCCCCCACAGTGTCCAAAAGTTTGATGAATTTCTTTTACAACGTTGACTACATCTTTTCTGCATTATTCTATTAATTCTTTTCCCCCCAGTAATTTTACCAATAGACCTTCTACTATCTTGAAACCTTTATATTCTTGGTTTGGACTGTCTTGTACTGAATTTCGTATTTGTTAAAGTTCCAAATTTTCTTGTTTGTCTAATAATTCTTCTTTTGAAAATCTCCCTTGTTGATAAATTTTCTCTATCCCTATCAATAATTGTTTCTGTCTTTTACTCTTTGCTGCGTCCATCCTACTCAAGAAATCGGCTACTACATTCATGTTCCCCGGTCTATGTCGTATCTCGAAATCGTACTGTTGTACAGGCCCGGATTAAGGGAAGGGCCCAAGGGGCCCGGGCCCTGGGCCTCCCACCAAGAGTGGGCCTCCCACCAATATAAGGGTAAATATCACAAAACAGGAAAAATACATGTCTCTTTGCTGTGAACTGTTTATAATGATAGGGAACATTTAACAAAAATTTCCATACATTCTCTCTTACTTCGCTAGCTTGAATGAAATGTAATAATCAAACTGTATATTTTAAATTAGTTAAAATTATTTAAAATCATAAAAAGTTATTGTACTGGTAAACTGGCCTGTTCTTCCAACAGCATAGTAATGCACATTAAATTTAGTTACAGTGGCTGATAATTTACTAATTTACATCAGTTATAATATTCACAATTAAATGTTTAGTATGTTTTTACTTGAATAACACAAATTGCATCAGATATGCTGCGTGAATTGGACTTTAGTGACATCATTAGCAATTTTGTAACACGAAAATCAAGGAAAGTGCCTGTACTGTAATGGTCATAACGTTATTCATTCGCTGATTTGTAATATATTTATGTCTTATTTGTGTTACTAGCTGAAACCCGCGGCAAATGCCGCATTTAAAATCTAGGACGAATTTAATAACTTTTGTTGCACTAAAGAAAGTTTTAAAACCACGCTAGAGAATGGCAATAAGGAAAAGTACCAAAAAAATATATTTTCAAATGGAAAATTCCTGGAAAGGGAACGCTCGCCTCTGGAGAGCGTTTTATGGACATTCTTGGATAGCCTCCGGGCAACTTTCTTTCATATTGGATACGGCCAATACTGCTGAATTGAATAGTGTCTTCTTTTTCTGTTCAGTATTAAATGGTAAATGGTACAGTACACGCAAGCATGAAAGATAAGCGATACCAAAGAGCATATGTTGAGGTAAGATACATTTTAGCTTAAAAAGTATAATTATTTAAAATACTGATTGCTGCTTCAGATGGATTCTAAGCAGTAACGAATACTAAGTATATATTTTTACTTTGTAGATCTTCCTCGATGAAGACAAAAACATAACCTCAACTTCTTGCACATGTCCTCGTGGACAAGTTTCATGTCACCATGTTGCTGCACTGGCACCATTTGCCCATTATAATATATCAGTTACGGACCAGTCATGTAGCTGGTCAGTGCGTAATAGTATATTATTATATGAGCGATTATGACAGCCATTATTCACGAAGATGACATTTGCGCCACAAGCCGAAGGCGCGTGGCGCAAATCATCTGAGTGAATAATGGCCATAATCGCGAATATAATACGATATTTTATGTACTCCTGTGCAGTAGGAGTTGTGTGTTCATATTTCCCAATTATGACATTTGTGACAGCTGTTAACTTCAAAAGTCATTTAATAATAAGAATGAATTTTGTGATTGGCTACAACCTATTGAGTAATGAAAATAGAATTTTCTGATTGGTTGCAACTTGCAAACTATTGAATAATGAAAATAGAATTTTATGATTGGCTGCAAACTGTGAATTATGAATCATAATTAATGGCTATTGTACAGTAGGAGTAGATAAACAATCTAAAGCACTTGATGAAAACTTGAAAACAATCGATGAATTGTTTTTGCCGTCTAAGGAATATCGAGCTTCAAAGAGAAGTGTTACCAAGAAAGTGATCGAAACGCTTAGAGAAAAATTGGCTTCGTTTGGAGGGCTGGTAGGATTCAGTTGGCTTCTAGCACCTAAACTTACTGCACAGGAAGATATTATTGTTCCGCAGATTAGTTATATAATTTTCTTCGCAGAATATCAAAATATATCTGAAAAAATTAGTTATTTTGAACAAAAAGTGAATGTTTCTCAAGACCAAGTAATAACTATATTTGAGAAAACCATAGGGCAGTAAAAAAATCCCTTGTGATTAATTATTCGCAGGTTTCGTTTAACAGCCAGTTTGTTCGGTACGGTGCTAGCAGCTTGCAAAAGAAAT
>CALNHX010003675.1:0-143990 GCA_940337035.1 Agriotes lineatus
GGTGCCCAACTGCGGATGGTCTCACCGAGCCCGATTCCAATCGCCAAGGCTGCTGAAAAAGACCGGGCCCTGCAGGGTTCGAACCAAAGACTTAATGCTTAATGCAAGCCTAGCGCTTTCTCAACTGAGCTACCCGGCCCCTTTCAAATAAACGTTTCTTACTTACAACACACTTTGAGATTTCCGCACTTCAATAAAACACCTTACTATCTAAATTACATCTGAATACATTGTGCTTAAACGAAGTTACCTTTAACAGAGCATGCTTTACGGTAAGAGGTCGACGTTTATCCAACTTAACCCGCTGTGGGCACACGTTGCTAGTTTGACAATAGTTAAACAAATCCTCCGGGGAGCTGTGTGCTATCTATTATATCCGCATAAGCAACGGTAAGAGACGCACATGTGCTACCTTTCATTAACGGAATAAATTTGGCGATGTTCAAATAACAGATCCGGAATTGTTCGAAAATAGTTGACAAGCTGTCCTATTGACATATGATACAAACCCCATTTCACATACAGCATAGCTTCTGCAAAACACAGCGGAATGTTTATTTCCCAAAATAAAAACAGCATAACTAGCACCCAATTCGAATGACTCCGATCAATATTAGTTCAAGGGCTAACCGCAAACAAAAACTCCAGCAGACACAACGAGATGCAAAATAGTTCGCCACAAACTGACTTAAAAGCTGTTTGGAGGAGTCCAGGCACAAAAATAGCCAAATTATCGGGCGCTCGACGGCACAACAGACTTAAATGTTACCCCAGGCAGAATTAATCTTCGCGCCCGGGGCTGCAGCTTTTACACATCTGGATTGTTTTAACTGTCACTGCTAACTAAAACTTGCTCGTGCTCAACTTACGCGGGAAGTCACGGCTCACAGCGCAAAAACATTAACCGCCATCTCACTTCAATCGTGATGTCTGCTTTGTTGTTCCAACAAAGCGAAAAGTTTTTTATGGTAAGCGCCGACAGCGGCAAAGTGCACGTGGGCGCTGAATTGGCATTCTTCGGCACGTACGGTCGTTTGGCTGATGGAAGTTCTTGGTAAACGTCGCTGACTGGCCGACAGTCGCACGCAAACACGTATCAGGTAACGATCTAAAAGGCGACAAAAATCCATTAAACATGACGTTATTGATAAGATGTAATTCGACGGCGATTCTTCACGACGACTTTCAAAATGATACTTACGGCGGCCTCTATTGGCCAGAACCAGAACTATATCTAAGCGTGACATCCGCCAATCTGTAATTAGCTTGCATCATCAGAGTGAAAGTTGCCCTGTTACCACGGAGCATAATCATCGTGTGGATCCTTGCTCGATTTCACAAGGTGCAAGGCACATTAAGCCAGAGAATGCTACGTGTTTATCTACAAAGACTATGCAATCTAACACGAAATCTAATATTAACAATAATTCGAGTAACAGCGAAAGCCTCAAACAATATATAATCCAGAAATTATTTGCTATGATTATTTTAGGTTGCAACTTCCAGTAGGTATGTATAGGTCTTCCAATTTGGCGTCGCCTGAAATTTTCAACCACAAGCCCTGGCTTCTCCGGCGTCTGTGATGTTTGATACCAAATGCCGAATATAACACAGTATTCAGCATTTGGTAGAGTAAGCGGAATACCAAATAGTAGGAAAAATACTCGTTATATCTCTAGTACATATGCATACATAACAGTAAGTTTTTACGGTTATTCGTCAATAAAAATCTAAATTGGAAAACCCATGTTCACCAAATTATAAATAAACTTCGTTCAGCAATTTATTCCCTAAAGGAAGTATCTAAACCAGTATCCAAATTTTTTTGGGTTACCGTCACCTTCTCAAAGGTAACTCTTTTTAGAGTTCCCCTCAGAAAGACACTTAATATCTTCTCTATCTTAATTAATATTAAAATTGCAAGTGTAGCAGTGTCTGTATTTTTTTATTTTACCATATCATGTACATATATTATTTTATAATTACAAAAAGCTAGTTTGAAAATAATAGTATAGTATTTAACATTACTAGCTTGGTAAGAGGGTTTTTACTGGCAAATAGAAGGATATGACTGGCGAGCCGCAGGCGAGCCAGTCATCTTCTTGAGCCAGTAAAACCTGTTACCTTGCGTGTATTGTTGAATATTTTATTTGTTCCTCACTTGTAAATAACTAGAAATTTACCATTTATTCAAAATGTCAAACTGACAAGCAACTAAATTCATCAATATGACACATACTAAGGAAGACAACTTTGGCTTTGCACGCTATCATTTAACTATGACCACGCTTGTAAAATTTTCAAAGTGAATACAGTGACTTGATAAATTGATGTTTACAAGTGAGGAACAAATAAAATTGTTTTATTAGGATTAAAAGTGGCACTTGGTTTGACTAGCAATTATGTTTGCATTTGCAAGGCAAAGAGCAACGTAGCAGAGCAAACGCAGAAAGTGCAAATCAAACAGAGCCACTTTTAATCCGAATAATACATACTACTTTTTCCGCAACCTAGAAAAGTACAAAAATATTCAAAATTTGAGATAATTCCTTACTTTTGACGTTTCTCTTTTAAAAATTATTATGATAACTACATCCATAGCAGATCAAATGGATCTTACTTTTAGTCCCTAGGAAGTAAAAGTACTTTTAATCCTACGAACTAAAAGTGTTGCATAGCAACATACACTTTTTGTGTCAGTAAGAGAAACATCAACTTCAATGACTTTTAAGACAGTTGCAGAAAAAACAACTTTGAACTGAAATTCTAAAAATAAAATAACAAAAATAAAATTGCACATAAACACGCAAGATGCCTCACTGTTTTCTTATTGCAAAGTCTTCAATTCTACCTTATGACTACTAACTGCTTATATTAATTATCATATTTACAATTGCTATCAACAATACCTAATTAGAAGGGAGAGTTACAACAAACTCATATTTACTATCATGACTTGTTATTAATATACATAAATACTTAAATAGTTTAAATTTTAACGTTTTATTGTAATGGGTAGTTTACAAAATAACATATTATTTAATCTTTCGTTATTATAAGATTGTTAGTTTACATACCGGGTGGTTTGTCATACCTCTGAACATAGGCAATTTACATGGCTTATCACGGTTATGCATATTTGCTCACCATTTTTATGTAAAAATATGGTAGTGGTACTAAATTAAAGAGAGTAATTTTCCGAGTCGTTTAGTATTAAAAACTTATTGGATAATATTAAATGTGCAAAAAAATATTAATTTTAAAATTTATATATTCCCAAATATAAGTGAGTGGAATATCTAAATTTTAAAATTAACTTTTTAATACTAAACAACGCGGAAAATTATTCTCTTTAATTTAGTACCACTACCATTTTTTTCCATAAAAATGGTAAGCAGGAATATGCATAACCGTGATAAGCAATGTAAATTGCCTAGGTTCAGAGGTATGAACAACCACCCGGTATATATTAACATTCTTTTCTCTGTTTCACATTTATAACTCATTAAAACTTCTCTCTGCTACAAGACCTCATTTATATTGTATACTTTTTTTTTTTTAATAATTTGCATCCACAAACAAGTATTTTTCTCATGTATGTGACTTCATATGTCGAACTAAACTACTTTTGTATGTCGCTTTGAAACTACAATTGGAGCAACTGTACGGTTTTTCTTCTGTATGTGACCTCATATGTGTAACTAAAGTGCCTTTCTGTGTTGCTTTGTATTCACAAATAGAGCAACTGTATGGTTTTTCTCCTGTATGAACCCCCATATGTGTATTTAAAGAGTCTTTCCGTGTTGATTTGTATTCACAAAGTAAGCAACTGTATAGTTTTTCTCCTGTATGAGACCTCATATGTACAACTAAATTATCTTTTTGTGTAGCTTTGTATTCACAAAGAGAGCAACTGTATGGTTTTTCTCCTGTATGAGACCTCATATGTGCAACTAAAGTGCCTTTCTGTGTTGATTTGTATTCACAAACGGAGCAACTGTATGGTTTTTCTCCTGTATGAGACCTCATATGTGCAACTAAAGTGCCTTTCTGTGTTGCTTTGTATTCACAAACGGAGCAACTGTATCGTTTTTCTCCTGTATGAGACCTCATATGTACAACTAAAGTGCCTTTCTGTGCTGCTTTGTATTCACAAATAGAGCAACTGTAGAGTTTTTCTCCTGTGTGTATTCTCATATGTCTAACTAAGTCACTTTTTTGTGTTGATTTGTATTCACAAACGGAGCAACTGTATCGTTTTTCTCCTGTGTGACACCTCATATGTCTAACTAAGTCACTTTTTTGTGTTGATTTGTATTCACAAACGGAGCAACTATATGGTTTTTCTCCTGTATGAATCCTCACATGTATAACTAAAGTACTTTGACATGTTGTTTTGTATTCACAAAAGGAGCATTTGTATGGATTATCTCCTGTATGAGACTTCATATGTCTAACTAAAGCGGTTTGCTGTCTTGCTTTGTATTCACAAAAGGTGCAATTGTATGGTTTTTCTCCTGTATGAATCCTCATATGTGTAACTACATAACTTTTGCATGATGTTTTGTATTCACAAAGAGAGCACCTGTACAGGTTTTCCCCTGTGTGTAGGCTCATGTGTTTAATTAAAGCACTTTTTGCTGTTGCTTTGTATTCACACATGGAGCAACTATATGGTTTTTCTCCTGTATGAATCCTTATATGTGTAACGAAATGACTTTTATATTTGGTGTTATATTCACAAACAGAGCATGTGTATAGTTTTTTTCCTGTGTGTAGTCTCATGTGTTTAACTAAACTAATTTTGCTTCCTGCAGTGTAGTCACAAGCAGAGCAACAGTAAGGTGTCTGTCCTCTACAAGCCTCCATGGCAATATTTACATTATTTTTGTCAAATGTTTTGCTTTCATAGTCTTCATTTTTTAATGTTAAGTCATCCTGTTTAATATTGCTTTCTGTATAAATACCGACGTTATTAATACTTTCGTTGTTTTGTTGTTTGATGTATTTTGCCTTAAGCTTTTCATTGTTATCCATGTTTTGTGATGTATAAAATACAGTTTCTGTGTAACTAAAAGACTTATTCTACACACTTTCTTGTTTAATGTCCAATTCTGTATAAATATCGATTTTATCAATACTTTCGATGCTTTCTTGTTTTATATACAATTTATCAAAATTTTCATTGTTATCCATGTTCTGTGATATACAACATGCGGTTCCTGTAGAACTACAAAACTTACTTTCCACAGTTTCTTGTTTAATGTCCATTTTATTTGGTTGAAGTTCTTCTAATATGTGAGTCAAAGAAAGTTGAACATCTTCACCTCTACAACAAAATCAAACTGTCACTAACCCTTTAAGAATTAAAAAACACAGCAGCATTGGGCAGGCAGGGTAATTATGCCCATACAGGTTATTAACATTATCTATTAAAATTCCATAAAAGAAAGCACCACAGTACACCCTTATTAACCCATGGGGCCTGCATCTGTTTTACTTTAATTGTGTTTATATTCATTTCCGTAAAAATACTGATGTTATTAATACTTATATACAACTTATCAACATTTTGGTTGTTATCCATGTTCTGTGATAAATTCCTATAGAACTATGAGACTTACCTACTCCTCTCCACAGTTCTTGTTTAATGTTGATTATGCTTGCTTAAATTTCTTTTAAGGATAGGTGAGCAAAAGAAAGTGGGACAGCTTTACTCCTAGAACAAAAGTAGATGGTATCAACCCATTAAGAATTTAGCAATACAGTAGCATAGTATCACTAATAAGATGGAATTGTCTCAGTCGTCACGGCAATTAGTAACAACTTTGTCATCAAACCATTTTCCAACACAAAAAATTATAAACCAAATGTAATTGCACATTTTAAAAATTATGTAGTTATTAAACGTCAGAAATGAGGTTAATCAAAACATTTGTTGTTGTTTATTATAATACACGACTATAAAATATAATCCCATTAAGAAAATATATAAGAGCATCCTCAGAGACTCCTCATAATGACTTGTAAATTCTAATTATACAAGATTTAAATTTATCAAAGCACATAGAAAGACAATGCAAAAAAGCAAATTGTCAAACACTTTATAATATATTTAATAAAGTGCTTTCAAAAGAACACGAGAATGCTTTATACTATGTACATTCTTCATTCTTCAAATTTGGTTCCCCATACTTGCTCGTGATAAAGAATTGACCGACAATATCCAACGCCGTGCAGCTAGACTCTCAGACAATGTTCGCAGACCAGACAGAATTAGATGGAGTGACTTAATAACAACATTTAATATATTTCATAATAAATTTTCAATAATTTGTGCCACATATTTTGTTTAAATAATTATAGTAGATTGTATGGACACAATGTTAAACTTTGCTATAAACAGTATAATAGTGTATGCAAACAATGGTTTTGAGTAAGCGAGTATTAGGATCGTATTTTCGGAAAGCCTGATATTCTGTAAATTTAGCTGTGGCAATCACAGCAAGAAAACTTTCCTTTCGTAGAATTCGCAGTTACCGTGGACAAAAGGTTGCAGCCAGAGGCAAAATTTTTAACTATAATGTTTAACTGTACTTGAGCCCTAACGGTATTTTCACGGCTGGAATGCCCTGCCATAACGGGACTGCGATTCTGGACATTCGCCCCTTTAGATATAAATAACAGCGCTGTCAATAAGTTCGATCAGTTCGAGCCCAATCTTCGGTGAATACGATCAGCAGTATCTCACATGATAATAAAATTCTACTGTTTTACAAGGGTTTTCATTTCAGACTCTAGAAAGCCCTTCGCGCACGCACGCACCCATAATGCCTTGGAAAAAAAGATTCCAGTTTGTCAAAACAGTAATGTTACTGAGTAAATGGTTTTTATTAAACTATAAGTTACCTTACCTCTCATACTGTTGAAATTCGACTTTATCACTAGTTATCATTGAACGAATCCATTACGAAAAACAGGCTAATTTAGTACCCACTTCCCAATTTTTCTACCAGCGAAAAGCCTTTATCTATTATTAGGAATTCATAGTCCTTAATGCGATTTCTATTGTAGATAAACTCCTGTACTTAGTAAAATTCTAGGTATGAATTGTGAATTGCCCCAAAAGGGTGGGTGAGCGAATAGGCGATGCCCAGATGGGAACTGAAAATGCCTGGAGATAACTTCGTTGTCCAGATGAGTTACCTTCAAATGCGATCTAAGAAATGCCTAAGGCAGTTTGTGGGCTGAAACTACTTCTAGAAAGTAACACAAAATAATAAAAAGTTCAATCCCAGGATTTCTGTTGGAATTTCAGCACCGTGAAATGTTAACGAAACTACGTATGTTTAAATAACGAAAATTGCTGAATAACTGATATGATAATGCGGGTATCGTTCGCCATAAGAACAATTTTGGGTACTGAAGTTTGATTAGCGTTAAAGCGAGCATTATGCAAAAAACATTTAAGAAAAATATGTATTTTTGTGCTAGTGGCTACAACGAATTTTAACTGGTTTAGCTGGTCAAACAATGTAATTAAGAAAGGTGCCCCGTGTTTTTGACAATATAAAGAAACGGGGAAATTCTTCAGATTAAAATTGCTTTTTTTGTAAATTTGCACGGCGTTTGGCATCACACGTCCTGCTTCCAAACTGTGTCTACTATACTGGAGCGCATTTGCTTTGAAATAGCACTTTATGTTTGTTTTAAAGTGGAAAGCTTGTGCCACCAAATTTTCTGACAGAATTGTGTCTTCTAATTTTGTAAAGCGGTGCAACTATCACCAAAAAACTGTGCGGTGCAATCAAACAAAATCGCTCCAAATTAGTTGTTCACTTTAAATTCGGACAAAATGCCGTAATCCCAAATCACTAAATCAAGCAAAGCAACTCGAATATAGGAACGACGTACATGAAAAACATGTTTAAATTGTAATCGAAATTTTGAACTGCCATCTTTTCGCAAATAAAAAATATTCAACAACTTTTTAAACATGCGTCAAATGGTCAGATTAAATTACAATTATTAAAAAATACAGTAGGGACTGCAATGAGAGAGAAAGAAAGATAGACAATAAATTTGGCGGAAATAAATCTTAGCTAAACACTCACATCTTGCGACAGGAGCAATACCAACTTAAATTTTGCGTTGATATAGAAGGGTTGATCCATATGAAGTGATTCAACTAATGCTTGACTAATTTTTATTTTTTATTTTTTTTATGTTATACCCATATACATTGGCAGTTCAAAACAGAAATTATTTTATTTTTATCCTAACCGGCTTATGTGCGGCGGCCATTTTCGTTGAGCATGCATGCCAATTTTTAACTTTGGAGACATTAGCGTTAACTTAAATATCTTTGGACTGGATTGTGCTAAAACATAATAACTGAAACCATTTTCTTCAGCAAATTCTCCTCTTTAATTTTGGTCCTTTACATTAAAAGACTTACTTTAAGCCTATTAAAGTGAAAATGGCCTCTAAAACTTGGTATAAAAATTAAACAAATTCCAGTTTTTAGAGCTACTTTTTCAATGAAGGGGTGAAATATCAAAGTTGATTTTTTATTACAATTAGGTATGATAGAGCATTCACCATAGCTAGAGTAGTAACATTGATAAATGTTTCCTTCTTTTTTTATAAATTATTAGAAATTGAATTTTTAAATTTTTTGAAAGTTTTAGGGTTGAAATCTCTGGTGGGGCTTGGTATAAAAATCTAATGTTTGCACATATCATACACCTATATGGTAGCAAATCACAGTAAAAAATTTAACTTTGATATTTGCCTCGAAACAAATTTATGAATTTTCTAAGATCGTTGAAAGAATGTGTGTTTTAACTATCGGTAACAATCCTGAAAAGCCAGAAAATTTATTTTTTCAATTTGCACTTTGTTGTTGAATATGATATAACTTTTTTAATGTATATTAAGCTTTTGTGCTAGCCTAAAACGTATTAAACTTAATACAAAAGATTAAAGGTTATCAAATAAAAATAAAATGAAAAAGTAAATTTATATTTTGTGTACTAATAAAAATTAAGAGTACATTTTGGAAATAAATTGTTTTTCAGAGTGTCTCTACAAACTCAATATGCCTGATGGGTCTGTACAGAATTAGGCTGTTTGATTGGGCCTATCAGAAGAAATAAGCATGCTCCTAAAAACAGTCACTCGGATTTTAAAAAGTTTCAAGTAGCCTAACCTTAATTTCGTAACTTTTATTCGATTTTGACAGTTTAAAGTGATATTATTAACTCCATAACAACCTTCATAAACAGTCTATGATTCACAAGTGAAATAAGTGTTTTAATTCACTAGAGAACTAAAAAAGTTTCAATGAAGAACAACATATTTTTATTATTTCTACAAATATTTACATTCGATTATTATTTCTCTTTGTAGTGTGTAATATATGTACAGGGTGTCCTGGAAAATGTGGGAAATCTCCCGGATATGAAAAAAAAACACGTGAAAAGAATACTACAAGTTCATATAAACTTTTTTCGTATAGGCCTCCTCTTCGGAAATATGGGCTCCCAAAGAGCTCCAATGGAATCAAGTTTTTTACACATAATTATTGAACTACCAAGTATATTCCAATTTTTTTTAATATGATGTATACCAGGTAAGACCCTTCAAATTACTATCCAAGAGAGTGTTGTTAATTACTCACAGCTGCAGGGAAGGACTAGCTGTGACACTCATGACCCCATTTTTTTACGCCCTGTATGATAAGAACTTTGTACAACGTTTTTTACATACCTTTAACTATTGACTAAAAATTAAGTGCTCTTCATTCATGTCGCTAATCTTACCGTTTTGAAAAAACGTAATTTTATTTCCATCATGAATTTGGCGTATTTCCATAAAAGATACATCTTTGTTCCTATCAAATTAGTACAGTAAAATTGTCGTAAAACACCCCTTCACCTTTAAAAAATGGGCCGCGGCGATTCCTCTTGCCCAGTGGTTTAGGGTCATTAGACAAGTGTAAAACCAAAAAGACGTCACCCCACCCCTGCCAAACAGCCGACATCTTGAAAACAATTGAATTTGTTTTTTCTCGCGATCCATTGGTCGCACAGAAAAAGTTATTGAACAAAACATGTTGGAAATAAAATTCTACACATTTTTGATCCTTGCCGCGATACCGAGAACTTGGCATTTCAAACGGTAGAGGGCAACAAAGTTACCAAAAATATGTTTCCGCCATTCTAGCTCTGTGGGGGTGGTTTTTTCCGAAAATTGCGAATGTGGAAGTTGTAGTGCTTGAAAAAATATGCACGAATCTCTTTTAATAATGGGATTGATTTAAATAGTCTCTGAGTGATAGCCCTTCAAAGTCCGCGCAGCGTAGGAAATGTACGATATATTCCGGCCCAGCGAAGTAACCATTTCTCTTTTGCGAGATAAAATCGTCACGTCACTCAAGTAGTTTCGATGTGAATAGGTTTTCACAACCTGCAGAAATTCTACATATTTTTGGTCATTGCCGCGATACCGAGAAATTGGTATAAGTAAAAGAAATGAAAATGATGGGAAAGGAGTATATGAGCCCAGAATGATATCATTTGGCTCACATCCGTAAAGCTCTTAAATTTGTTGGTGTAATATTTATTATATAATATGATACTTGCAATTGTTTGTAAATTTTGCCATAGGAATGACCAAAATTTAACAAATTGACAACTGCCTTACCACGTGCCATTTTTGCAAAAATAATAGACACCCGACTGTCTATATGTTATTAAACAACAAACAGCTTGTTTCACTTCAACTAAAACATGCTACGGTGAACGAAATTATATTTTGATCGTTTGGGCCAAATGAAATGAAACGGTAATTTATTTTATTCAATTTTGACAGTTTAATGTGACATTATTAACTCCATAACTTTCATAAACAGTCTATGATTCACAAGTGAAATAAAAGAGTTTTAATTCACTAGAGAATTAAAAAAGTTTAATTCACTAGAGAATTAAAAAAGTTTAATTCACTAGAGAATTAAAAAAGGTTCAATGAAGAACATATTTTTATTATCTACAAATATTTACATTCAATTATTCTTTCTCTTTGTAGTGTGTAATATATAATTACTAAAATTTTGATCAAATCGACGATGAATGGGTAAATTTATATCTTATATCTTAGTTTGAATATTTTTTAATTTAGTTTATTCAAAATTTCGTCAAAATTGAATAAAAACATATACAGTGTGGTCCATTAAGTGTGCAACAAATGGGAATTTTTTTTATTAGTTGTACAATCGAAATTTAAATATTGCCAAAAGTTAGTGCATGTTCGATAACCATATCAGATGCTCTTAGAATGGCTTCAAGTCAAACAATATACAGGGCAGGACAAAAAATATGAAATTCGTTCAAGAACAAAGTTACCTTATTTCAAAAAATATAGCAAAATTTTAATGAAAAAAGTTGTTTAGAATTAAAAGTTATGCTCAAATACAAAGTCACGGCCTCCTATTCGAATTTTGATTCTTTTTTGGAAAATTTTGTATTACCCCCGTATGATACATATTTTTATTATTTTGATTTTATATGTATTTAAAGTAGCCACAACCACATCCCTTTCAAATAACTTTTAGCAACTTGAAACGTATTTGTAAAATTTACTTGGATTTATATTTTTTTAGGTAAGCGTCCACTTCATGTTTGTTGCAACGATATTTAACAGAACTTTAGAATTTCGCAAATATTATTTTTAACAAGGCAAATGCTTTACTAATAATAATTTACATATGAAAAACTCTTAATAAAATCAGAATAATAAAAATATGTATCATACGGAGATAATACAAAATTTTACAAAAAAAGAATCAAAATTCGAATAGGAGGCCGTGACTTTGTATTTGGGCATAACTTTTGATTCTAAACAACTTTTCTCAATAAAATTTTGCTATATTTTTTGAAATAAGGTAACTTTATTCTTGAACGAATTACATATTTTTTGTCCTGCCCTGTATATTGTTTGATTTGAAGCCATTCTAAGGGCATCTGATATGGTTATCGAACATGCACTAACTTTTAGCGGTATTTAAATTTCGGTTTTACAACTAATAAAAAAATGTCCCATTTGTTGCACACTTAATGGACCACACTGTATACGCCACGTGAATTAAACATTTATTAACTCAAAAATATGATCTCAGTCGCGCTACGTGCTCGTGAGCTCAACATCTTTTCGTGAATAAACATATTAGTCCAAGAGCCAGCAACGGATTTCTTACAGTATTTTTAACAAGACTGTAACTGTTATGGAAGGTCCCTTTGAATATACTGAGAAGGAAACCCGTAGTCTGGCAAGCATGCGGTGGTGGTTTTAGCCCCCTTGCGCCCTTAAAGGGCGGAAAAAAATAATGTGTCAAAACTGACACAAAACCTAGGAATAATATGTTGGTAACACTGTAAGTCTATGTCAAATTCGAGGTTAGCAGGTTAGATTTTGCGTCACTCTGTGTCAAAACTGACAGAAAACCTAACCTGGTAACCTCGAATTTGACAGACTTACAGTACCACCAACTTATTATTGACACGTTTGAATTTCCACAGCCCGCTGAGGATCCGTTTTTTTTTGGATCTCTCAATATTTTACAATAAATGGTTAAGTTTATTATGCAACTTTATGTGAATCTGGGGTAAACTTACCACCGGCGAAGTGTCTGTCAATCTTTTTACTTACATAAGATATGATTACCTATAACATAGCAAAGAGCCAGACTTGTTATTATACTTTTTTCTTATTATTTTTTCCATTCTTCAAGGACGCAAGGGGGCCAAAACCACCACCACAGGCTTGCCAGACTTCGAGTTCCCTTCTCAGTATATTCAAAGGGACCTTCCATAACAGTTACAGACTTGTTAAAAATACTGTAAGCAAACCCGTTGCTGGCTCTTGGACTATATGTATGATATTTATTAAAGTTAGTGTTTCCCGACTACTTTTTGTAATTTGTTATTGTTAAAGCTGTTATAATACTGCAAAAAACGTCTACAATTACGATGTAAGAATATTGACCAACAGAATTTTCTTTTGTGGGTACGAAATAAAAATACCGGAAAAATCTTAACTGTGCCCAATGATTTGATTCTGGGCTCGTATATTGAAAGTAATTTCTTTTTGCATAAACCGTAAGATATATTGTAGTCTACTCAGACACGTTTTCTTTTTTTGGAGCTGTTTCTTCGTCTTGGTTCGGAGCCTCGGACACAACCGAGTCATTATTGGCTATGATAGAAATGTTGCTTGAACTTTTATTGAAAAAAGAGCTCACAAGTTGCGTGAATACGATTGCGAGTGCTGTTTCGTGATTGTATTCTGATTAAAAATGGATAATAGTACGAGTAATAATGGTTTTCTTTATGTTAACCAAATGGCAGACATGGCATCTCGCGCTGCGTGGACTTTGAAGGGCTGTCACTCGGAGATTATTTAAATCAATCACATTATTAAAAGAGATTCGTGTATATTTTTTCAAGCACTACAACTTTCATATTCGCAATTTTCGGAAAAAATCACCTCCACAGCGCTAGAATGGCGGAAGCAGGTTTTGGTAGTTTAATATATACAGGGACTCTAGGTTTTGGTAACTTTTGTCGCCCTCTACCGTTTTAAATACCAACTTCTCGGTATCGCGGCACTGATAAAAAATGTGTAGAATTTTATTTCCAACATTTTTTGTTCAATAAATTTTTCTGTGCGACCAATGGATTGCGCGAAAAAGCAAATTCAATTGTTATCAAGGTGGCGGCTGTTTGGCAAGGGGTGGGGTGACGCCTTTTTGGTTTTACACTTGTCTAATGACCCTAAACTACTGGGCAAGAGGAATCGCCGCGACCAATTTTTTTAAGGTAAAACGACTATTTTACTGTACTAAATGTACAACCTTCAACCTTATGATAAAAAAACTTCGATCCAAAATTAGAGTTTAACTCTTTAACAGTTAAAGTTTAACTTTTTATTGAAACTGTGTTGGTGAAAGGGCAAAATTCCTCTTTTTCATATTCAACCTGACAGAAATTAGGGGACTAACAGTGCCTGCGTCTGGCATAGGAACTTGTCCAGTTGAAGTTTTTCTTCAATTTGGAGGATTTTCATCAAGTTGTCTTTAGTCATGGTCATCGTTAAGGGTAACTCTAAAATGTTTGTTTGGGACCAGCCAATTGAGCCAATTAAGCTTTAGACAGCAGTAAAACAATACCCCTCCCATAAAAATTTATTAAAGCAATTAATTAAAGGTTGCGACATGTTTCGCTCCATAGAAGCTGTTACGGTCTTAAACTGACTTTACGACACCGCACCGGCTCATACAATAACGAAACGGCCGGCGCGGGCCGTAACTGACGAAATCGGGACGAAATATCTCCTAGGCCGCCACCCACGCCGCAACAAGTTAGGCCGAGCTAGACTTTCAGTGGAGATGGGCGGGTCCTTTAACGAGATTATCTTAGGGTAACGGCCAGAAGGTCGGTAACTAACGGTAAAATAATGAGGGCGCCACCAAGCCTGTCTTAACCCGACTAACCGGACCTGGGCGGTTAGACGGGGCGAAGCATTCACGATAATCCATCGATAGGATTACTCAAGAGTTGCAAGTTCAAATAACAATTTCGGGATTGCCTTATGCAAAGATTGTAATTAGGTGCCAATCCGGCCGCGACTACGCAGCTGTCTCACCCACCTGTACGCTCAAGGCTCCCTCGTCCCGTCGCACAATAATCATTACACTGAGGGGGCGCTTATCTGAAACAGAACATGCACAAGTCGAAACAAAACAATAGTTCCCTTAATTAACAAGTCATATATTGAATCACGGGTTACAATGGGGCAGCGGAGTGCGTCGCCCTATATATATATATATATTATATCTAAGAAAACACCAGCTGGCGCACGTTCTAAACCTAGCGACAGATGTACAGATTGAATAAGATAGCACGGGGCGCAGGCCCGTGCAAAGATACAGTCTTAAATTCGAAATGGCTGCGCAGCAGGTGGGCGCGAAGCTTTATGCAACATACGGTGACGCAAGCCCGTGCAAGTAGAAAGTTGGTAAAGTACAATGAACGCACAGCAGGTGGGCGCGACGCCTTATGTAACACACAGCAACGCAAGCCCTGGTAAAATAGACAGTCTGTAATTTGGAAATGCGGGCAAATATGACGACAGTGCCTGTAGGCACAAGAGACGTGACGGGCTCGCTCGCGGCGTTCCAAAACAACTCGCACACGGAACTTAATGCTCCCCGCGGGACAGGAACACTCGCGTTCACAACGGTAATCAGTTCAAAGACACATACCTTAATACGTAGGCGGTCGGGAAACCTGGTACAGTTGAGTTGCGACAGGCTGCAGTCTTAGGTGGCAGGTACATTCGATATTCGACGGTTATAGTGATGAGTGGGTATACGCCATAATGGCGACGTGCGACGCGTCAGGACGCGTACAACTTGACGACGAAAATGGGCCACTTACGTTCTGCGGGACAGATCCTCGAATGTCGAGATGAAGGGGGCGACCCCTTACTTACGGGAGCAGAAACTGGACTCAAGATGCACCCACGCTACGCCGAAACAATTCGGAGCTCGCACAACCACAACACCTCTCGAAGATGAAACAATTCTCGCAGCGCTCGCTGCAACACCTCGAAACGGGCAACACCAAAGGGGGCCTCCACGGCAACAATATTAATCAACAGCGGCAGGCGTCCTCGGGCACCTAAGGGGCCAAAGGACGCCGCTGGATAACACAACCACCAAACGAACGCTTTCTGCAACGGGCTGCGATCAACTGCCTAGAAGGAAACGCTGCAACATGACACATCGGTCGCGTCCCCACGTGACTATATCTCGGCAGCCAATCGTGATGCGCCCAATAATACAAATAAGTGCCGGTGACAAAGACAGCCAATGGCGAGGCGCCCAATAAAACAAATAAGTGCCGGTAACGAAGACAGCGCGAGGCCTCGCAGTCACACCAACAGCGTAAATTCTAGAAGGTTCGGAAATCCTGCGAGCGTTAACACCCGATTGTCAAAGTACCAACAAAGGGGTGCCCCGGATGACGAGAAATACTGCGCTTGAGATCAAATATGTGCAAAATCATTATTATGGAATTAGGCGATGAAGCCAAATAAGTAACTAAAAGGGTTTAACATACGGGCACGCTGCCCGAAAGCCTAGGTGGATAATTAAAATACAAAATGACCTGACAAAGCTTTCTCAAGTAAACCAGAATTACTTTTAAAAAAATTGTATGGAAGGTAGTGTTTTTCTATTGTCTAAACCTACATCTTAGATCCATTGCGATAGAAAGGACAACCACATCAGCATTCAGTCAGTTAAGTCTATACAGTCTTGGGCTTGGTAATTTAATTTTAGGATTTTAAAAATACTGATAGTTTGGGATTGTTTTTCCTGCCTTAAATATTCTTCTGAGCGCAAACTCTCTTACGTGTTGTCTTTCATCTGTCATCATCAAAATTAAGATATTTTTAGTATGCATTACCTTCTAAAGCTTTGTAAACAATTGCTTTAAAGTGGTCTGGAAATTGTCTACACAGACGTATGGCGTCCCACAAATCTCGAGCTCCATCTTGCATGGGTCGCAATATGTCTGACTGGACAATTTCCACACCACGTCAAAGCAATTATTTTAGGTGGTAATGCATACTTTGGGCATCCTGAAAATATCTTAATTTCATGATCACAAATGAAAAGCAACACAACACGTAAGAGAGTCAGCTCTCGGAAGAATACAACACAATCCCAAACTCCCAGAATTTTTAAAACTCCAAAGTTAAATTTCCAAGCTTACGACTATAAAGACTTAATTAACTGGTATTAAACAAACATTTCAGAATCACCCCTAATGATGACCATGACGAAAGAAGACTTGAAAATTCGCCAAAGTAAAGAAAACCTTCAACCGGACAAGTTTCCATGCCACACACAGGCTGTGAAAGGGTAGTTAAACTTGTTACAGACGCATCAACCACTGTCGCGTTACGGTTACATAATAGCCCAGCTTGAGGCCAGAAAAAAATTTCCGTTTTGAAAATAAGGTCGAGTATTATAAAGCGAAAGTGGTCCCGAATTAAACAAAGGGCCCACTTTAATGCAAAGTTGATACGTCTTGTAGCACTGCAACGATTTTTGAGGTTAAAGAGGGACGGTTAAAATTCAAACTATGCCATCCAGGTTTTTCCCTGTGTTGTATATAGCATTAGCTTAATTTAGAAACTACCCCAAGTGCGTGTTATTATTTTAAAAAATATTTCTTTTCGGGGTGGAGGAGCGCAGCTAAATTTTATTTGAAGCTGCCAAGTTTTTTCGTATAATTTCCTACACCAGTATGACAACTCTGTTTCACTTCATCCGCAAAAATATAAAAAAAAAATCGCCTAATATCCAGTCTATTCCACAAAGTGTGCAACATATGGAAAACTCTCTTAAGATCAATTTTCAAAAAAATTACTATAAAAATTGGTCAGTCATTTAAAACCAAATATAGGGATATATTTTTTACTTGTTAAATGGTTTAGTGAGAAATGGAATTAATTAAAAAATATTAATTTTTACTTCCCTTCATTTTTTAAATAAAAATTATTGATATGTCAACAAAACTGACTATTTTCTTCACTAAGCTTTTATAAAACCCTGCGTTTTACTATTCTTAAGTACAATTGTGTATCTGTGTAGAACTTGTACAAATTTAACAAACATTTTAGTATTTAAGGCACGTTACTTGTTGGATATAAAATTTTGTAATGCTCGTATTGAAATAAAAATTGGTAGGCCATAGAATTCAACAATAATCGTATCTAAGAATAAGAAAGCATAGAGTATTCAAAACGTTTAGTAAGCAAATTATCAGTTTCATTGACATAACATTTTCAATTAAAGAAACGAATAAAATAAAAAATTAATAGTCTCTATTGAAACTTTATATCCGACGTTAGTTTTTAAAAATATTGTATTTCTAAAATGATGCATAAACTTTTATATGGAGTTAATTTTCTTGAGAAATCAATTAAAAAGTTCCAGATTTGCTGCAAACTTTTTTGAAAGACGCTGAATTTAAATTTTGGCAAATGCATTTTGAGTTTGAAAAGATGCAGAAACTTTTATCAAGAATAGAATTTTCTGATTATAAAAAGTTTTCCATTTGTCCCAATTTACGCCGGTCACTATATACTTACGACATACACACAAGAATTTTAAACACGTTGAATTCTTTCAGCAGCTGCCATAGTACGGTAAAGTCTGTATATTTGAAAATAATAATTAAAATGACTTAAGGCTAGGGCGTCATAAAGGAATGGTTTAGTTTTTGGTTCACCAGTTCATAAATGACATTGGAAAAAGCTATAT
Source organism: Agriotes lineatus (assembly GCA_940337035.1). Classification (NCBI taxonomy): domain Eukaryota; kingdom Metazoa; phylum Arthropoda; class Insecta; order Coleoptera; family Elateridae; genus Agriotes; species Agriotes lineatus. The sequence continues at coordinate 18,395 of CALNHX010003675.1, forward strand.
TGTACATAAAAGTCAGGCTGCATTTGTGATATTGTAATACGAGTGTGGAAAGAATACCATTGGAAAATGCATATGAAAGACGGAGCACTCGTTAACACTCCTGTTTCATTCATATACGTTTTCCAATAGCCTTACCACACGTGTGTTACATACTGGTTTTCCTACTCGCTAATAGAAAGCTGACTTTTTTATAACATTTGGAGGCATAGAAAATGTTACAATTCATTTATTAAAGGATTTATATAAAGATGGAAATACTGCTGTGCTCTTTCAATTTGAAGCAAAGAAAGTAAAACACTTTCTGATCGTCCTTAAACACTTTGTCAAACTATTTTTGACAAAATAAGCTTATTTGTAGCAACTAGATGGCACATTACTTGTTTTGAATCATTTTTAAGGTATTTCCTAAATTATGTATTTTTAAACGATTTTTAAACCTAGTTATTTAATTAAACTCGTAGAAAAAATCATGTGTATAATGCGCATAGAACGATGTCGTGTGCTCTTGCAACCCTCCCTACGATCGATTCGCACCTAAATGCTTGCGGCCAATGGGTACTTTCTGCACCACTGTAGGCAAGTGTTCTTTTCTCAAATTCTAGTGACAATTCATTTAAATCTAAGATAAATCTTGTAGTTTACGTCGCTATAACTGAGCATGTGGAACTGCTAATTGCTGGACGGTCAAATATCTTGCATTGTTCAGCTGTTGGCGCATGCTCAGTGAAATAGTGAAGTAGACTACAAGATTACCAAATTTATACCTCAAGAAGGTGCATCGGACTGCAGAAGCACACAAAAGACACCTCGCTGCTGTTTCGTCAGATGCTACACCTACAGTTTTGTCACGTTCCTGAAAGAAGAGAATATTCATATCACGAATAGTCATTAGTCATTTACTTACAGAAATGTTGTACACTTATGAGTATTGTACCCTAAATGCCATACATATGGAAGTAAAGTAAACACAAACTTAGCACTACCCCACGTAATTACTGAAATTATTAAAAATGCTCGTCTCAGTATTCAGTAATTCAGCTTACTAATGGTAAATTGTAAATATATCACGATTAAGTTTTTATAAATGTCTCATATCCACAACTGTATCCCAACGTTGAATATAACAAGAAATGCCTACATTAATATAATATCCATTTTGCAAAAGTAAACATATTACGTGAAGTCCATTATTGGTCTACTGTTGTACAAAGGAACTACTTTATACATGCAATTAGACAGTAACCCCCTCGAGTTATGTAAGCAAATGGGAGTTAAATTAAGAGGCCGCTGAAGCGACTTTTAAAAAAAAACACTTATTTTACAACGGCAATCTTACACGTTGGAGTTCAAATACAGAATTAGGCAATGGCTTACATCTAACGCAAGTCAAGTACTTACTGCCCTGCACAGAACTGAAGCTAAAGTACAAAACTACGTACTAACCTAAATAATGTTATCTCCTAAGATAAGCACTATCTTCTAAGAATGCGCGAGGCAGGAAGCCACGTGCATATCAAGGTTGCAAGCATGCAATTAAACACAATGGGTGATTGAATTATTACAAGGTAACTTGCGAGTTACGTCATCACGACTCTGAGCTCCCTATTGTTTAAAAACTGGAAGCTTGTAACCTTGTATTCCGCGTTTCCGGCCTCGTGCATCTATGGAAGATAGAGCTTATCTTAATAGAGCTCCAACGTGTAACATTTCCGTTGTAAAATGAAAGTGTTTTTTAAAGTCGTTTCGACGGCCTTTTAATTTAACTTGCGTTCTTAAAACCTTACCTAACTTAAATTTTACGTATTTCGAATTTGTAAATAGTGTGCAATTTCGTAAAAAACTGCAATATTTATTATTATTATATATAAACAGGAACTGAGCAGTAAGTTAGAACAAGTAAGGCCAAAATTAAATCAAACCAGTAAAAGACTGGAAGAATTTGAAGTTAGGAAGAGTGATAAAGTGGAACAAAATGCAAGAGCAATAGAATAAGTTCGGAGGTTTAGAAATTGAAATAGAACAGGGACAGAGGATGTTAGAAGCAAAAATTAAAACCAATTACGAACAATAGACGATTTACATCACCGTTGGTGGCGCCACCACCGCCACCAATATGGCGGACGTTGGGGGAAAGAAACAAGAGGTTAGTGAGGAGTTGGTGCAAGGGAAAGCAAACGCTGATAGAAAAGCTATTACGGCGCTTCAAATAAAGAAACGTTTATACGACCAACATTTATGCAACAAAATACATTCTAACGCTAAATACGCTTTTTACACGTAACAGGGAAATAAATGAGGGGATGCGCCCCTGCCTACGCGAGTCGCCACCCCTATTCTTCCTCTCCCAAAACCAGAAAAAAGTCGTGTTGTAACCGTTAATCCTTTCCTAAACCTATACTATCCTACCTATATCCTTAACCCTCTACCAACCCGCATAGGCCAGCGTGGTAGAGTATGTCCAAAACCCCCGAAAACATAAACAAGAGAATGTCGAATAAGAAAAATATTCCCCGGGTGGGCCGAACAACAAGTTTGGAATCTCACACCGGCAAGAAATTGTCGGTCTACTCCACGGAATATGGGGGGAGCAAACGGTCGAGAACAAATAAATTAAAACTAAGAATACAGCAAATCCAAAATACTCTGTATATTGCATTCACGATCTTTCTGGATGAGGGTTGGCCATGATTTCGTTTTATCAAGTTACCTTCTTTATTATATTTTTTGTTTCCTTTAGGTTTTCCTGTTATTAAAAACTACGTTTTACGGTGCTGCCAAATCTAAATTTAGCGATTAAAAAGATCTCGGTTGTTCATGTTAAGCTCGTGTCAATTTGAATTCAAGTTGAATTAACGTAGCAAGAAGATGCCCAAAACGATATCAAAAGAAACCAAAGTGCACATAAAAAAATGTTTTGAAACCCTAAGAAATATGCGGCCTGATTTAACCCATGATTGTCTGGTAAACAGCGTTTGCAATATTTTTGGGGTAAAGATAATTACATACATGGTTTGTATATTTACCTAATAACGCATTAATTTTTACTATTTTTAGTTTGGGAGGTCGACAATAGAAATTATTATAAAACAACAGCCTAAAGAGTTGCAATCTTCTGTCGTTGGCGTACGCTCTAAATCTAGTTTATATCAAAATAATTTTTTTAGGAAGGACTTGCAACAACTGATTTGGCAATATAATTCCGAAAATAGGTTTTTTACAGTAAGTTATTGCAAACGTGGCAAACAAAATAGGCTGCCAAACAAGCCAAAAAGGCAGTCATCAGTACTTTAGACGTAAGTAACCAGAAAGAGTTACCTACCTATTTAAGCAACAGAGGCGTCTATTATACCTGTACACTACCCGGGAGCATTTTTGTATCGAGCGACCAGTATACCGCATTCGGTTAACGTCGTAGTTACCGATGTCTCTCTCAAAACGAGCGTCCGATATCTCGATCGATTTTCGGGCTATCGTACGCTTGATACTAATCCTGCGGTTGCATGCATTTCGCCTTTTCTTATGCGTATACAACACGTTTTGTTATTAGTTTAATGTTTTAAATTTATTAATAAATTATGGAGTGGCCAGACAATTACACATACCACATTGTCAATTCCAGCGAAATCCGAACTAATTTTAACACTAAGGAGGAAGTTGAGGTGAGTGAATAGAACAAAATACGTTTTTATCTACATATCCTACAATTATTTAATGCTTTCATTACTATATGACGTTTCAAAGTGGGACTAAATTTTTAACTACATTCCAGTAAGAGCAACCCAAGCACAAGGAAGTATCTAATATTTTAAAATCTAGTGTCTCGTCTCAAAACGGCTATATGATAATTACAAGTACAACTGATTCATGTTATTTGTTATAAGTAACATTTCAAAATGTTTATTAAATATTGAATATTATCATATATAACATAATAGCATTGTAATATCATTATCATGTAATAAATCGATGAAACGAAGATTTTCTTTCAGCCCCTGTTATTTTGATATTGATTATGAATCCTCCAAGCTAGCTTATTATTTTTTTAAATTAGGTGTAACTTTTTTCGTCTGCTTTGCGCTAGAGTTAATTCAGTTGCTTCAGCCTATAACAGCTTTTGCTTTAGCAAAATGGAAGAGGGAAGAGCTAGGTGAGAAATATGATGAAGTTGTATGCGACAAACACTATTTTCCATCTAAAGGAGATTCCAATCTGTGGAAATCTCATTTCAAATGCCAATATGGAGATAGATCAGGTGAAAGTATGTTTTTTCAGCTAAAAGAGAACCTGAAACATTCCATTGACACAGTTTATAAGATAACCCATAACGAAGAAGACTATGCTGTTTCATTATGCACCCCAATAATGCAGCGTGCTGCAAAGCACCTAGTTCAGTCATCAGAAATATTATTCGTGGATGCTACGAGTAACTGCGACGTGCAAAACTATAAGCTGTATTTTTTTGCAACCCAATCTCCAGCAGGGGGTATACCATTAGGTTGCATAATTACAAAGAGCCAGAAAGCTTCTATTTTTGATTGTGCTTTAAACGACTTGATAGAAATAATGCCTTTTAAAATTTCGCCTTCGGTCATAATGACAGATGATGATTTGACAGAACGACATGTATTACGAAAATATTGGCCTAGATCCAGTTTACTACTTTGCAGTTTTCATGTATTAAAAGCTATATGGAGATGGTTACAGCTCACGAAAAATGAAATTAAAAAAGAAGATAGACAATCATTGTATAAACTATTTAGACACATTCTTATGTCAAAGACAAAAGAAAGCATGGAGAAAAACTTGGCGATATTTTACGAATGTTATAAATATCCACAATATAAAAAATATGTTGACAGTAAAATTGAGCAAATTCATGTCTGGTGTTTGTATTATCGTCAATCATTGATGAACAGAATTGCCTGAGAGGCTGGTTCAGGATTCCGTTGCTTTGCGCGGGTTCTATCCTTCAAGCACGTAAACAAGACTGTGTTTACGTTTTAAACCAATGTAGTCAATGGTACTTGAAAGGACGACAGTAAAACCACCCCTGGGACACAGCCTCATGCCCCATAAATATTATGGCTTGGAAGGGGTAGTAACGAGTGAATCAAACATTAAATGCAGATTGTTTTATTACAAAAATAGACTGGTATTTATACAAAACAATAATGCCTAACGAAGTAACAATATCAAAGTTCAAATGTACAGTTTACTGGGACAAAGCGTTTAAAATTACAAAATAACAGCGTAGCAATTCTGCAGTTTTTATTTCCTACTTGAGCGAAGGTCGCCCGTTGAACTTGCCGCTGTAGGTCGGTATTGTGCATGAAGTGCAGATTTGCATTTTTCCTGGTCTTTAACTCGTCTGATTGCGTAATAACACTGGTTTTAAAATTATGAATAATGTTCCGTAAATTTGGACTGAAATATAGGTATATATGTTTAATCTAATTTAAGCATATTAAATTTAGTAATTATGAGGCAAAGACTGGTGATTGCGGCATTAAAATTTTCTTGCTATTAAATCAGAATTGCATCTAAAAACGTGCGACTGGATTTCGTAAATTTTAGAAAATAAAATTTATGTGTGTTTAAATCAAGTTTAAACAATTGATGATACGTGGAGCTGATACAAACAACTATGTCGAAGTAATGTTGCGCCTTTTCAAAGATATTTCCCTCGAGCGAACTAAAGCATATAACGTAACACAATATGTGATTTTATTATTAGCAGTTTCGATAGTTACTATAAACAAAGATTGCTTGATTTATTAATGAACAAGATAAACAAGTCAACAATAAATCGGCTACCTCCCAATGATACAGATGTGTTGCCAAATCAAATCACAGAGTTGGGAGAAATACAGTACCATGTCTTGAGCAGTTCTCATGAAGGAATAAAATATTTTATTGATATGAATTGCAATATATGTTCTTGCCCTGTAGGTGTCACTGGAAAAATATGCAAGCATCAATCTGCAATAATAAAAGAATTTAATATAACCAACGCTTGCAATACATTGTCGCTCGAAAGTAGGAAAATTTTATACATTATCGCTACTGGGAAAGAACCTTCGGAAAACATGTTGTTACCTCTTAAACTCATCGACTGTACTGAAATTAGTGAAAATGCTTTACCCAGGCTCATTCAGGAGTCCACAAATATCGGCGACAGTAAAAGTATTGTGTTCACAAATAGCGAACAATGTATAGACTCTTCTGAAAACAGCAGTAGTGATGTTAAAAAAGATTGGTGCGAATTTATTTCAAAATTTAATGAAGATGTCATAAAACATTTGGAAGCTGATCCAATAGGATTAAGCCCAGCCATTGAAAAATTGAAAAATTATCAGAAAAATATAAATAGTAGTTCAACTCTTATGAGTGGCTTACACAGAGCTTTTAAATTTGATCACTTGCCACACAATTACAAGAAAAGGAAAAAAAATGCAGTTCAGCCGACTTCTGTGTCTCGGAGCAAGGTGAAAGTAACAGGTAGAAGATCAATTCAGGCAGGAAGAAAAGAAGTCTAAAGCTGACCATTCTCTTAATACTTGTGTAAATAACAATGTTGGACTCGGTGAGAATACATTTGTGAAATAAATCGTATCGTAATTACAATAATTACACTCTGTATATTTCCGATTTTGTATCCGCTACCCACTTTTATATTTACATTTTTAAATTTATTTTATAATATAAATATTTATAAAGAAGTAAAGTTTTTTTCCAGCTATACGTATAGTTCGTGATTTACTATTGTTTTATATATTTTATAAATCCTATTTTGAACCATACGTCGCCATTCGTAAAGCGGTGTATAGACCAAGATTCCAACCTAATCGAGCGTACGGTAGCCCGAGTGATTTTCGGACTACCGTGCGCTCGATACGTGCCGAGGTCGGGCATTCCAAATGCGGTTTACTGGTCGCTCGATACAAAAATGCTACCCGGGAACGTCGGAGCAATCATACAGCAATGCTCAGTGAACAAGAAAATTGAAGAAGATCAAACCCCCTGAGTGGATGCAGCGAAAGTGCAGTCGAAAGAAAGCACAGCATAGTGCGGTAGTTCATATTTTATTCTATGTGCATGGTTGAAATTATAGCATTTTTCAGGTACTCTACGGAACAGTAGCTTAACTTCATGTTTTTCCTTCAGCTCGTTTAGGCGCTTATTTTAAGGAAGGGATTAACCGAGGTACCTACTATAACATGAAAATAAAAGACGTGTTGCCAATATCGTCGAAAAATACGCTAAAACACAGAGGAAGACAATTAAAATTCTAAAAATTTTTTGCTACTTGTAAAAAATATGTTGTGATTAGTTCAATAAAAATTTAGATTTATAAAATCTTTTGCGTTAAGATACAGAGGAAGCGCTTGCAACAGCGCAAACGATAAATGATAGAAAACATAACCTTAAGATAAAATTATCGAACGTCAAATATTAAAGTCGCAATTCAACTCCTTAAACACCAATCACACTGCCAAAACTGTCTAAATTCCATGGCCAACCCTCATCCAAAAAGATCGCGAATGCAATATACGTATCCACGTTCAATGTCAGAACTTTGGCGACAGAGCTAGAAACAGAATTAGAAAAGATAAAATGGATGGTAGTAGGACTGTCAGAAGTGCGAAAAACCGGCGAGTCGTGCGTAACCCTAACAAGTATACATACATTATTCTACAAAGGAAATGAAGATAAGAAAATAGGAGGAGTCGCGCTACTAATTAACAAAACACAAGCGTCAAACATAACACAATACAGAAGTATATCGGAAAGGGTTATAATGATAGAAATAAAAATTAACAAACGCTGTCAGCTCAAAATAATACAAGTATATGCCCCAACCACAGACTACAACGACGAGGAGGTAGAAAAATTCTATGAAGATATAAACATTGCATTAAATACAAATGGGAAAAAAATATGTCCTAATAATAGGAGACTTTAATGCGAAAGTTGGGAAATGTGAAGAAGAAGACGAAGATAACGTAATAGGTCTAGGATCCTTCGGCTCAGGAGTTAGAAACAGTAGAGAAAACATGCTAATAAACTTTATAGAAGAAAATAAATTATATTTGATGAACACATACTTTAAAAAACCGGAGAAAAGACGATAGACCTGGCAAGGCCCGAATGAAACAGTTAGAAACGAAATTGATTACATAATAAGTAATAACAAGGACCTAGTGTTTGATACAAATGTACTAAATTTGGTAAATACCGGAAGCGACCATCGTATGCTGAGCTAAAATCGATATCAACACGAAATTAGAAAGAAAACAACTAATGCAAACGAAGAAACCTCAAATTGATGTAGAGAAACTAAAATTAAGAAAATCTCAATACCAAGAAGAAATGCAAAAACATATTAACAAGATAAAATATGATGATATGCCTCTGAATACCTTAAACAACGAGATAACGCAACTTTTCATAAAAATATCCGAAACCCTAGCAAAAAGAGAAAGGATAAACCAGAATAGACTCAGTAAAGAAACAATATATTTGATAGAACAGCGAAAACAATTGAATCGAAACAAAACGAACAACATAGAGATGGCAGAATTAAACAAAACTATTAAGAAGAAAGGAAAAGTTTAAAGGTTCTTTTGAGATCTATGTCAGAAGGAAAAACCAATATAAATAAACTAGTGACAGAAAATAATGAAACACTTACTATAATGGAAGAAATAATAAAAGAAACAGGAAACTTCTTTTCTACCAATCTCTATACAATAGTAAAGTTGACCACCACCGGGAAAAACAATAGAAGACCGAATAAAAGTGAGGAATGTTGCCTCTGAGGAAATACCTGGAATTACAACAAATGAAATAGGTAACTCATTAAATACAATGTCAAATGGACGAACATCTGGAGAGGATAGGATTGACGTCGAAATGCTCAAATGTGACGGGATACCAACCTTAAAAATTTTAGAGAAACTATACAAGTGATTACATGAATGCAGCATCCCTCAAGACTGGAATAATGCCTTGGTAATCTTACTGTTAAAAAAAGGAGACAAAAACAAACTAAAAAATTATCGACCTATCAGTCTTTTATCTGTATTATAAAAACTGTTCGCGAAAATTATAACAGAACGACTAACCAATAAATTGGATAACTATCAACCACGTGAACAAGCCGGATTTAGAAAAGGGTTCAATACATTAGATCATCTTCAAGTAGTTAGAACTCTAATCGAAAAAGCTAGTGAATATAATATCACTCTATGGTTAGCTTTCATACTTAAAAACTATGAAAAAGCGTTCGATTCCATAGAGAGCTGTGCGGTTTTGAATGCATTAAGCAACAGCCGAGTGGACCACAGATACACAACTATATCCACAACATTTACAAAAACGCTACCTTCCAAGTTCTAATGAAAGAAAAAACGAATAAAATCACAATGAACAGAGGAGTGAGACAGGGCGACGCCATTTCGCCAAAGTGGTTTACACTAGCCTTAGAATACATGTTTCAAGAATTCAACTGGAACGACAATGGTATTACGATCGATGTAGAGAATTTCAATCACCTGCGCTTCGCAAACTACAAAATATGCTAACGGGTCTGAATCAAAAATCAAGTCAAATAGGACTGAAAATAAATACCGCCAAAACAATGTATATAACCAATGAAGAGACAGAAAATGAAGACCAATGAAACCTACGAATAGGCAACAAAAGGACAGAAAAAGTGGATTCATATATTGTAATGATATAAACAGGGGTATAAAAATCAATTTTAAAATATGATCAAAGAATTACAATAGTCAAATATAATTAGGATCAATTTAAATATGAATAATTATTATGCAATTAGAAAACAAATTAGAATTTATAATTGAATAAAATATGGCGAATTGAAAAACAGATGGATTCAAATATAATGTAATATTTAAAATATAAGGTTTGAAGGTAATGACAAATACTTAATCGAAATAAATTATTATAAATAGTAGGTAGAAATCAAAAATAAGGATATAGAGTGTTAAAAGTAGAAAATATGATATCGTTAAGGACTTTTTGTTTTGATTATTACCATAACAAATTTGAAAAAAATGTGGCTGTAATTAATTTGGTGTAATAGAAAAGTATAAAATAAAGCCTATTCTAAAATTAATATGTTTGGAGATAAAAAAATGTTACTTGTAAGATTAAATTTGGGTGGTGATATGAAAATGAAATTTAATTGAAAAAGAAGTATAAAACTAAGGAAGATTGCAAGTAGTGAAGAACTAAACTAAAAGCAGAACTAATCTACAAAGGAGAATAAATAAAGAAAAATACTAAGTGAAGTTTATTGGAGAATTACATTTGACATTGTATTTCAATTGATTTGGATTACGTCGAGCTGTTGGTGCTAGGAGAGAATTCCAAGGGAGGACCATTGGTAGAGAAAGCACGTTTGAGAAATTTTTCGGATGCAGTGTTAGAGTTGGGTGACTGCAGCTAAGGTGTATTTGGTTCCATGCTGTGGAGGAGTTTGTGTACCTGGTTCTGGTAAGTTTGGACATCTTGTCTGTCATTGGAGCTTTTTGCTGTGTTTGGGGACTGAAGCGGTTGTGGTAGTAGGCAGAGTGGAGCAGCTTGGTTGACATCCAGGACATTGATAAATTCGAGTTAAAGGCGGGTCAGTTTAGGTATTTGGGTAAGCACTAAAAAGAAAATAAAGACTTAAAAGGTGAATTTATTATTAAAGAATTACCTACTGTTTGATATTATTGTGTGACTAATGAAACGATCTGGTATTTTTCAGTAAATTTTCAAATTTGTTTGACATTTCATTTGACAGAAGTTATTTTTGAATTGTAATAAAATTAAAATCAGAACATCAGATTTCAGAATAAGCAATTTAGATAAAAGAAATCCACCCCTGATTTTCAGGAGCTAGCACAAAGAATAATTATTAATATTCAAATAATAAACAGGGCACTTTAAATTGATTAAAAAAATAATTCATAAACATATAATAATAGGTTACAAAAAAGTAAGAACCCGAATCAGTACAGATTAATGGTGCGATACGTGAAGTCGTAGCAATATATACCTTGGCCAGAAAGTCAAAGTAACAAAGAACAACTTAAAAGCAGACCTCACACGACGAATATCACTAGCGTGGGCAGCCTTTGGGAGATTATATAACATTTTTACATCCCATATGCCAATTACAATGAAATGTAACACTTTCGATTAATCCATAATAAATAAACTTCAAGTTGCCCAACGGGCCATGGAAAGACGCATGATGGGCATCACACTTCGAGATCACGTAACTAACACCGAAATCCGAAATAAATCGAAGGTAACAGATGTAATATATCGACTCTGTAAACAACGATGGAATTGGGCAGGCCGTATTGTCAAAACACAGGATAACCGGTGGACTCGCCTTATAATAGAGTGGAGACCAAGAGGTCATAATAGAAGTTTAGGACGGCCGCAAACAAGATGGACAGATGATATTAAGAAGTATGTGGGATACGAATGGATGAGGAAAGCAACAAACAGACAGAAATGGAAAATGTTGGAGGAGGCTTACATCCGACGATGGATGGCATAGCTGACGAAGAATCAAGGTTAGGGAAAATGTGGGGTTTATTGAGAAAATAGTCAATGGTGTGAAGCGGTGGTTAGTTTATAGTGGCAGTTGGAACAGACAAGTAGCAAAGTACTGTTGGAATTTGAAAGAAAGGTTTTTAGACACAAGGTAAAGTTAGGAAGTGCTTTATAATAGAGTAAAGTTTAGGATTAGTTTTAGGTGTAAATATGAGCATAGGAGTTGGTTATATCAAAGCTTAAATGACATAGTATTCAATTTTGGACATAAGCAACAAGGGGAAATGTGCTATATCGTTCCACACGTGAAAGGTGGCATTATCAAGTACCTAAACTTTATCATAATTAAGTTGTTTGTCCACGAACGTTACTGACATTAAATATATTCATGCTAAGCGAATATGGCCTTATGTAGATTTCAATTTTAAACAGGCTCACTATTAAAAAAAACAATTTACACAACTTCAAAAAAACTCTTATAAGTAGGTTATCTAACGCACACAAGTCACATTGTATAGAACAAGTCCCATATTGTTTAAAAGTGCTTACCTTGTAACCTTGTAGAACAAGTCCCCTATTGTTTAAGTGCTTACTTTGTAACCTTGTATGCACGCGCATTCTGTCATGTGCATCCTTGGAAGTCGTTTCGACGGCCTTTTTATTTAACTCACAGTGTGAGGTGTGTTACACAACATTACGATAAATTCGTGAAGTTTCAGTTTTGCCCGAAGAGAAGTAGAGTTAAATTTCACTAATTCCGGTTAATTTCGTATAAAATAGGTACTCATTTCGCACAAACTCATAGAACAAACATCCGAACAGGGACCATTACAATATATTTGGCAAAGGATAGAAGGCATTGAACGCTTAAACGAACTAAATATAAACTAACAATGCCGTTTAAACTGTGCGATAACATATGGTTGTGATGCGTTAGTGAATATAAATAAAACACTGCACAATAGCACTTGTAACATAAGTGCCTGGATAGCTGTTGGTGTTTTTTGTGATCCGAGGGGACATTTGATGTTGGGGCTGTTAACTTCGGGCCGATGCCAGCTGATTGGGAGCCCGATGCTCCTCGGTGGCTTTAAAGTTGATGCCCGTAGCCCGTAGCAAGAGCAGGATGTGTTTCAATGCAAACAAGCACTACAAGCAAAGAAAACGTTGGAATTCCAGTCATAAGGGCAAAATATGCGACTTGCCTGTTCCGATTTGCATCGTGATACACATTTGATGTTGGGACGAGTTGCAGAGAGCGTTTTTCGTACCTACTGGAAATCATGCTCACAATAGAATAAGTAGATGGAAGTTCATTGAGATACTACAAAATGCAGACAGTAACTGTGAACATTACACTTTGTGCTAGGAAAATCATGGTCTTCGGCACAGATAACATGACTACACGTGCTCTATGCCTTGATGGGCAGGATTTTGACATCGGATTTGCAATTTTCACAAACTTCGTTAGGCATTTGTTAAAAAAAAATATAATCAATCGTATTACAGCATTTTCATGGTTGTTTTTTGTTTTACCTTTTAGTATAAATATGGTCCTCGACACCGAAAGGTAAAAGAGCCTATAGATTATGAATGAATGAATAGTATGAGCAAAACGAAAGTTAATCAAAGATGCCTTCAACATTTTGAATTCACATGTATTATAACACCAGAAGTGCTTCTGAGTAGAGCACAGTTAATTTGGTGCCCAACTGTGAATGGTCTCACTGAGCCCGATTCTAATCGCCAAGGCGGAAAAATTCCGACCCCCGCGGGATTCGAACCGAGGACTTGCTTAATGCAACTAAGAGATAGAGTAACAAGATCAACACATCACCAATACACACACCTCATACAATGGTTGCTGCGCAAGCACCAAAGGTGCGATCCAACTCTGTATGCCGAATCCGGGGCAAGTTGATCATTGTACCGCCAGATGCCAGAGCATAAAGCACCAGCCTCAACACCACAAGGTAAATTAGGTTACAGATAATACATACATACATACATAACACCAGAAAATTATACCTAATCCTTGTCACTGACATTTTATAGACAGCTGCTAATATCGCAACCAGATCATAACAGCGACTTCCCGTAATAAACGCAACGGAAATATTTCCAAAACCTGCAGAAGATCATAACCTCACTTTTTAACAAATGTCAAATGACAGCTTCATGTTTTCTGGTGTTACAATTCACATGCCTTAAAAATTTCAAAGTTACCCTTCTTTTTGCTCATACATAGAAGCGACGCCGAAAGGCAGGTATCATTCAGAATTTAGATTTTGCATTCAGTTTGAACTGCCTCATTTTTGTATTCAGCCTTGCAAGTTTTAGCGCCCTGTATCGGCATTACTAGACCAAGAGCCCATAACACCTAAATTACTAGTCATAGCGGCAAACTCGGTAGGTAGTAAACCTTTTTATATTGCCCAAGTAAGTTGCAAAAACCCAAGTATGGCAGCCGAACTGCGGTTACAAATATTAATAGCGGCTTTCGAAAATTGTTAATAAAATTAAATATTTTTTTTAAAGCGGCAAGGCTAATTTTTGTTGTAATCGCTAGACAAGGTCTCTAAACCCCATACGAAAAGTATGTGCCATACTGATACGAAGGGTATAAAGGGCCGCCATACTAGATCAAACTGGTAATTTTTTCGTTGCAAATATAATAATAGCGGCAAACTTCAATTTTTGTTTACTACTTCATTTAAACGCCAATTATCCAAAAATATAATTGCCATACCGCTCTGATGGTCATGTGGGTAGCCATACTGGTACAAACATGTATGATTTTTTGGCCAAAATTTGTGATAGCGGCAAGTTTGACATATGCTTTTTTATATAAATAGTTAACAACATATTTAGTAAATTAGTATAGTTGCCATATCAATAAATAGTATATAAAGGCTTGCCATACTCGAAAAGAGATCTAAATCAGCCTTTTACAAGGACTTCGTACTGTAGTATGCCTACATGTGACCTTGTTATAGATTGCTAGGTTACAAATATATTAATAAATAAACATGGTATTGTTTTTGATATTTGAAACTCAAACCTGTTTTATTTACCCAATAACTATTTACTAATTTATAGTTCTCCAGTCTTTTCTTCTCTAAAAAATAACCCCAGGTAACCAAATCAAATATTTGGAGGGGGGGGGGAGCTATGTAGTATGCCTACATGTGACCTTGTTATAGATTGCTAGATTACAAATATATTAATAAATAAACATAAATAAACATGGTATTGTTTTTGATATTTGAAACTCAAACCTGTGTTTTATTTACCCAAATGTAATATTAAAATATTAATGCAGTTAGTTAAGTTAACCTAACCACTAACACTGTAGTACAATCCTTTAATACTTATTGATATAAGTTATAATGAAAAGATAATACAAATCATTCATAAGCTAAACACTAACAATACAACCAAAATAAAAGCAAACAATGACTTAACAGAAGAAGTTCTTAGACGTCATATGTAGGAATAGGGATATGACAATACAAAGTAAAGCAAGTATTTATAAAACATGTATTAGACCGATTCTTACATATACAGCAGAGACCCGACCCGACACAACAAAGACAAAGAGAGCATTACGAACTAGCGAAATGAAAACTCTACGAACAATATGTGGAAAAACACTACTCGACACGATACGAAATGAAAACGCAGAATGTGGATTGAACACATAAATATAATGACTGAAGATAGAATAGTTAAAATTGCACAAAATGGAAGACCGGAGACTGAACGACCAACAGGCAGGCCACCAAAACGTTGGTGGGATAGTGGACAATCCACATCCCAGGATAACGGCCAACAGTAAAGAAAAATATACCAGAAGAAATAGGTCTCGGTTTTACGAACCGATAAAGAAACACTAAACTTATTTAATGTATCGAGTGTAAATAATCGAATATCTTCACTATCCGTTCACGACCTTTTTGGGACAGAGATGGCTATGATTTTTTCTTTTCATGTTGGACTAACTGATTCGGTGATGTAGGGGATACAACTTTTCTTTTCTGTCAGTGTCAGTTCGAGATTTTCTTGCCACCACATTGCCAGATTTATTATTTTAATATTCATATGAAAATAAATGATTTATCAAGTGTGTAAAAATAATTTTAATTTCCGTCAAAGGAAAAGTCAAAATGCCGAAAATAATTTTGCTACAACAAATAATGTCGATTAAGCGATGCTATTTCCAATTCAAAAAGGACAGGCCAGATTTTAAAGAACACGAGTTGATGTCGATACCTACTAGAGACTATATTTGCTGTACGTTAAAATTATGCACTATTTTTACATACTTGTAATAGCGTAATGTTAAATCCATGGTTCAAAGAAGGTCAACAGAGATGAAAATTGAATAGTACGCAAGTATAAGAAATGTGTTACACATTTTTTTAGAGAATCATAAGGACCCTAATTATGTCGAAATTGTTGACAATATTCTGGAAAAGTTTCAAGCTGTAGGTTGCAATTAGAGTTTGAAAGTTCTTTTCCTGCACTCTCACCTTGACTATTTTTCAGAAAATATTGGTGACGTAAGCGAGGAGCAAGAGGAGAGGTTCCACCAAGATTTAAAAGACATGGAAAAATGGTACCACGGACGGTGGAATGTAAGCATGATGGCGGATTACTGCTAGTGCCTCAAAAGAGACTGTGGACCTGATATTCAGCGAAACAAAAAGGCAACAAAGCGTTCATTTAAAGGAAAAATAACGCCATTCTATTAAATTTGTTATAATAGCATAAAGAATTAAAGATTTTTCTATTTGCTTTTCTTTATTGTATCTTTTAATATAACGTCGTAGTGTCATAATGCAAGTTTGGAAAAACATATAATTGTCATTATTTGTTTTTACGATTGTAAGAAAATGTGATGTGATAGAGAAAAACTGCTTTCCATTTTGAAATTAGTACAACAAACTTCTTTTAGCCACGTTAATTTCAGTCAAACCCAAGTAAAAAAAATCTTTGTAGACCTGTGTAATTTACTACCTACCTACTTACTACTATTTTAGTGTTGAAATGTTATGTGGCAGATGTGAAAATCAACATGAAGTAAAATCAGCAAGCCATTCATTTCGCAAGATATTTACAATTTTCACATGTTAATTTTTATAAGACCAATATTGCTCAATTGCTGTACTAAATTTATTTGGCATCAACTTGTGGCGTCTTTAACCTTCCACACCAGCAAGCAAGCAAGCATGTAAAATAAAGTGGCATATTCATAGCATGTATACAATTCTTATCCAAATTGAAATAAACATTAATATTGAATGCTTTCCTTATTATATGCATTCGTTCTCATTTTCGTTTCTGTCGTCAATTGTCAAATAATTACAATTTTTCATCCTTAATTTAAACAGAGATCCGGCAACAATGTAACTATTCAAAAAATATAACCTTAAACTGAAAACAACCTAACCTAACACAAAAAGTGTCAATTTCCATTAGGGAGTTTAGTTGCCACATAGGTACTGCCAACAAAATTACTAGATGGTCATAGCCTCACCTGACCCAAAAAGATCGTGAACGGATTATATGTTTTTTGCAAATAAAACACAATTTTAGATAGTTATCCATTTCAAACGTCAATATCACAACACGACTGAATTAGGTAAGATGTGCTTTTGTCATTTTATCAGCAGCTGTCTCAAGAAGATTGTTACGCGCCTGTATCACTAAAATAACTCTACAAAGCCTACAATTTTTAACCCTTATAATACCCCCCGCCCCCCAAAACTACACTATTAGTATGGCAATGTTATTTTATGGTTATTTACACCGTAAATAAGTTACACCTGCAATATTAGCCATGCCGCTATCACAAATTTTGGCCAAAAAATCATACATGTTTGTACCAGTATGGCTACCCACATAACCATCCAATCGGTATGGCAATTATATTTTTGGATAATTGACGTTTAAATGAAGTAGTAAACAAAAATTGAAGCTTGCCGCTATTATTATTTTTGCAACGAAAAAATTACCAGTTTTACCTAGTATGGCGGCCCCTTATACCCTTCGTATCAGTATGGCACATACTTTCAGTATGGGGTTTAGAAACCTTGTCTATCGATTACAACAAAAATTAGCCTTGCCGCTTTAAAAAAATATTTAATTTTATTAACAATTTCTGAAAGCCGCCGTTAATATTTGTAACCACAGTTCGGCTGCCATACTTGCGTTTTTGCAACTTACTTGGGCAATATAAAAAGGTTTACTACCTACCGAGCTTGCCGCTATGACTAGTAATTTAGGTGTTATGGGCTCTTGGTCTATACGTTACTGTTGTATACTGTGTCGGTACTTACCTTTTAATAAACAAAGGTGGAAGATTTACGGCTTTTTATTTCAAGCTTTGTAGCAACCGTTTTTGCACTTTATTTTCTAGTTTTATTTGGAGCTGCCAACTGACGATAAAGCTGAGGTAGCCGTTTTGGAACGTCGGGGCAACACGTAGGCATCCAGTTCCAGATTGGAGAAGGGGGCGGTTCCAGTGGCGTACAAACAGATAAACGCTATTTTTTCTTTGCCTTATTTTATGAGTTCGCGAATACATTTTACATGTTTGTTCTGATACAAATAGGTACATAAGTTTGAAGAAATGAGAATAGAAAAGTTTGTTAAAAGATATATTCACCCTCATGACCCACACAATTAAATTCAATTGTATTCAATATTTACCCTGAGTTACGAGTCGTATAAAACAAGAGTCTCATGTTTCTTATAAGCTATGTCTTGCAGTCAAATTAACTAAATGTAAGCCCATGTTAAGTTTTTCAAGAAGTATTAATCATTATTTTTGAGTTCTGCCAATGCGTGGTTATCACGATATTATTGCAAGTGTACTCTTAAAGATTGGAAAGGGTTAATAAATTTAAAATTATTATAATAATTTGGGCAACACAAAAGTAGAAAAGGGTTGTATTCAACGCAAACGTAAAGTAGTAGCATAGCAATATATTATTACTTTATATACAGGTTTTGAATGCAAAAGAGGCAGCTTCTCGTACTGATATTGATTCGTCACCTAATTCTCTCAAAGTCACATGACTACGTGGATACAACTGACGGCCGGACTACTTCAGTGGAGCACCTTCAAACACATAAACTCTACTAATCTTGCGAGTAGGTTAACATTTACAATATTATAATATGTACAAATACAGTATACGTTAAGTACAACCAACAACAGATTAAAAGTGTAACGAAGACTAAGCTAGGCTCCGAGGATGAAAACCATTAAAGGTACTAGTTTACCCGTTCAAATGGGCCCTGGGGGGTCCCATGGAGATCGTTAAGTGAACTGTAATTGACAGTAAGAGTACAATAACAAATGTAAAACTCACGAGATTCTGAAGGAATCCAGACAGGACCTGCAGCAAGGCAGTTAAAAAATAAACTAAAAGGCACAGGATCATTGTATCTGTACATAGCGTTCACACGGTGCTAAAAGAAAGTGTGTATTGTTTACACGTTATATACACTCTTTAGTTGAGCTCCTAGCCCACTTGGAAGGCACACGTATAGCCAGTGCAGCAAGATGGAGGCCAAGCCAATGCAAATACAGAGGGCTCGATCCTAGAATGTTGCATCCAAGCAGCAACTGCGGGCTCGGGCTGCAATTTGGATCAAAGGACGGCAGATGCACTTAGAACTGCGAACTTCACATTAACAGCGGAGAGTTATTTGAGGCTCCTAACTTGCAGTTATAATAAATGCCCAAGATAGAATATAAAACGTCTAAAAACGCGATACGACAGAAACATATAATGAACTTACCACAAATCTGGACCACGTGCCAAATGAATTCCAACAGCTTGCAAGCTTGCAACCAAAATCTGTCAAGATTGACGTGAGCGAAACTTCTATCCTAAAATCACCAGAGTAGCATTAAACCGCTACATATAGAGCGAAGGCTAACCTAACAAAACCCCACCAAAAAGCCCGCTGATCTCTGGGCGACCCAAAATGGAAGCGTAACTGTGCTAGGAATCATAGCACGCAACGAAGAGAGCAGATCAAGATGCTGACCGGCAATTTTTATCGTTTCACGCACTGATAAAAATCCATCCCGACAAGGAAAGGCGCGCCATAGATCCCAAAATTAACCAGAGCGCGCTGAATGACCTGTAAACCTATATAGACGCATTCGGACCTTAATAATATATCTATATACATACATGTAATCCTGAATTTATGCCATTTAACAGTACATAGCAAATTCGCGACGTGATCACGAGGTTTTCACAGTAATGAGTAAATTAGTAATTATAGATTTAGGTTTTCCATATATACCGAAGTATTCCAAATTGAAAGTGCGTAGGAAATACATATCGAACATTATTGCTTCACGAAGTACGGCAAAATAAAGTGATTTTTCAGGTCACCTTAATACACTCTAATTGTGACATAATGTTTAAGTAATATGCAAATAAATTATTAGCTCAGCTGTCGTCTCCAATGTAGATCACAGCAACTGATGTCATCTCGATACCTCACCGGTTCTGTACCGAACGACGCTGATGCCTGTCACACGCAAATCCCTAATAATCGAAATGAACGGTGCAGGGCAGAAATGAAAAAAGAATAAAATTAATCCAATCCAATAAAATCCAAGAAAAAGAATAAGAAAAATAAAGTCTTTCAATTACACATTTTACTCTAGATATTAAACGGATTTTAAAGGGCTTTCTGCAGTCATTCTCCGAATAATCCGGAGGTGCTGACCTAAAGAATATAATGACGTTGCATCACAAAGCTGCTAATAGAAATAATAATAATAGCCTACCAAATAAACGTGGCTGAATTCATTCAACTCCACTGTCTCCGTGTTTATCCCGAAATGATCCACACACACGAATTGGGAACCATAATAAATAAACAGTTATTTTCCGTCGATACACAAATCCCTCTTTTAAGTTGAGATAAAATCGAAATTTCACAAAGTCTCGGCAAATCGTTTGCTTCTGTATAAGATGTTATATTTTCTATTATTCTATTTTTAAGCGACCAAACTAAAAATAGACTAATACCAACACATTACATACCACCGCATTAAATCGTACGGAAGTCAACCACACAGATTCACAAAGCAGGAACACAATACTACGAATCTTAACAGAGAATGTAAGAGGAGCAATTACGAAATATTACGCATATATTAACATGGCCAACTCATATTAATTCTTAAGTAGCATCAGCTGTCAGTTGGTCATTTTTAGAATACGAGAGGCACAGTTAGTCTTTAACCTTTAAACGTCAAAACTTAACAGTTAAGTAAAAATTTTAATTTAATTCCTTACACGGCTTATTACTTTCAGAAAGTCATCACTACCAAGAGACAACATGCACAACTTGTTGAGTAGGGAGTTAGTAATCCCTACCATAATCAAAACTGCTATTCCACCATGATCGTATCAGAACTCGTATCCATATCATTTTTGCCCTCGTATTATAATAATTAACTGCGTTTAGGGCAACTTGGGTGAGGTAGAATATGCTCCAACTATGGACTAATGTCAAGATATGAGCAACAAATCTCCAAATAGCCGTAACGACCTGTATATGTTGCCCGAAATTGTTAAACTAACTGGAGCTCTATAACAAAAAAATGTAACGATAATAGCCACCGTGTACGCACGATCTCTAATATGTAATAAAGCCAGTTTCTCGCAACAAAAATGACGAATTTTTGACTTGTTTTAAGAACCGCAAAGGCTTACTCATTGATGATTTTAAAGTGGGAGGTTCACCACAAATAATCTACATAAGTGATAATTTATTTCCGGCCAATAAATTATTGTATAAGAAACTAGAATTGGCTAAACACAAAAACCTTAATTACGGGTGGGTGAAACACCGCCGAATATTTATAACAAAAAATAAAACATCATCAATAAAGGAAGAAAACGTTAGCCTACAGCTGAAGGACATCTACTCTTCATCTGATACCTATGTAATGGTTGCATTAATTATTATTTCGAACCTTGGTATCCCGTGCCTCTAATGTTTATGTTCATATTCAAAGACATAGCCAACTTGCATTTTATATGTTTTTTCTATTGTAAATTGGATTTAGCGTTGTAATTAGCATAATCAGAACTTCATAGGGCCGGCCAGTACTCTAAACGAATTGTGATGTTGATTTTGCGTGTGTACCAAAAATGCACGTCCAAATCTGCCAATAGAATGCGGGGATTTCCAGCACATGCAGATTTCACGAAAAAGAATTAGTTGTAGGTTCGCATTAAGTAGTTTTTGTTATTTAGGGTCCATGTTAACAACAAATGGTGGATGCGAACTTGACGTGAAAACAAGGTTAAATAAAGTCAAAGGTGCTTTCCAAACACTGTCAGCTGTATGGAATTCTACGCAGTACTCGAGGAAAACCAAGTTACGCATTTTTAACACAAACGTAAAGTCAGTACTCTTGTACGGATGTGAGTCATGGCTCGTCACTAAAACCCTTACCAACAAAATACAAGTCTTTGTCAACCGTTGTCTAAGACGCATTCTCAGAGTTAGGTGGCCTGAAATCATATCAAATATAGAACTATGGGAACTTGCAAAAGAAAAACCGATAGAAAAACAAATAAAAAGAAGAAAATGGAATTGGATCGGCCATATATTACGCAGAGAAGACGACAACATAGCCAAAGCGGCCCTGGAATGGAATCCGCAAGGATCTCGCAAAGTAGGACGTCCGAAGACAACATGGCGCAGATCCATACGAAGCGAAGCAAAAGAAACGGGAAAAGAATGGCGGGAACACAGAAATAGGACCCGATGGAAAAACACTGTGGAAGCCCTATGCTCCTGAAAAGGAGTTAAAGGATCTATATATATATATATATGTATATATATACAGTGTGGTCCATTAAGTGTGCAACAAATGGGAAATTTTTTTATTAGTTGTACAATCGAAATTTAAATATTGCCAAAAGTTAGTGCATGTTCGATAACCATATCAGATGCCCTTAGAATGGCTTCAAGTCAAACAATATACAGGGCAGGACAAAAAATATGAAATTCGTTCAAGAACAAAGTTACCTTATTTAAAAAAATATAGCAAAATTTTATTGAAAAAAGTTGTTTAGAATTAAAAGTTATGCTCAAATACAAAGTCATGGCCTCCAATTCGAATTTTGATTCTTTTTTGGAAAATTTTGTATTACCCCCGTATGATACATATTTTTATTATTTTGATTTTATATGTATTTAAAGTAGCCACAACCACATCCCTTTTAAATAACTTTTAGCAACTTGAAGCGTATTTGTAAAATTTACTTGGATTTATATTTTTTTAGGTAAGCGTCCACTTCATGTTTGTTGCAACGATATTTAAGAGAACTTTAGAATTTCGCAAATATTCTTCTTAACAAGGCAAATGCTTTACTAATAATAATTTACATATGAAAAACTCTTAATAAAATCCGAATAATAAAAATATGTATCATACGGGGATAATAAAAAATTTTACAAAAAAAGAATCAAAATTTGAATAGGAGGCCGTGACTTTGTATTTGAGCATAACTTTTGATTCTAAACCACTTTTCTCAATAAAATTTTGCTATATTTTTTTAAATAAGGTAACTTTATTCTTGAACGAATTTCATATTTTTTGTCCTGCCCTGTATATTGTTTGACTTGAAGCCATTCTAAGAGCATCTGATATGGTTATCGAACATGCACTAACTTTTGGCGGTATTTAAATTTCGGTTTTACAACTAATAAAAAAATGTCCCATTTGTTGCACACTTAATGGACCACACTGTATATATATATATATATATATATATATATATATATATATATAAGATAGTCCCTCTCACAGCTTGTGTGGTTACATACACAGTACAATGTTATTTCTTGACTGGGATAGGGTTTGGAAAAACTCCAATCTCAGTGCTACGCACAGGTACCAAGCTTTAATGGTTGGATTGAATTAAAACCACTTGTATGTTACGCCTGACGTTTCGTTTTTTTATTCAAAACATTATCAAAAGCTAACACCTTGTGGACCAAAACACATGTTTTATTAAACGCATGTGAAGATATTCAAATTTGAACAAATTCATAAACAGGGGCAGTAGGCCACCAAGATTACAGACATGGGCTGCACATGATATAATACACTTAGTCTTACATCGAGTCGGTTACACATTAAGGGGATGTGATACCCGTCTGAAATCTCTAACATTGAGAACTTTGGATATAGGCAACACACACAACATTTTCTATTTGCAATAATTTTTACGTTAATAAACACGTAGCACAAAAACCAACGCAGCAGCACCTTAGGAGCATTATTACTTAGCATCATTACTCACCGCTATTGTGTAACCTCTTAATAGCCTCGTCCCTAGGTATTTTGTAGATTTAGCTAATAAGTAGCTAATCACTATTAACACTTGCTTTAAAACATACTTTTTATATTTAATTGTTATGAATAAAATTGTATTTAACACAAAGAAAAAATTAGTTTAAAAATAGACTTTTATTCATTAAAGAGTAACATAAAAGATATAATTACATACAAATAAAAATTTCCATTTATTTGTTGGTTTTTTTATTTTGTGCATTAATAATAGAAATTGAATCACGCACTTTCATACCTCTAGGAATGCGAGGATCGGCTAATTCCGGCAAAATACAGTTCATAAAGAAGTCTGTTAACTTTGGTATCATTTTGTTTTCCCAAAAATCTTCATTCCTTACAATTCGGATTATCTGGAGATCAACGTCGGTGTACAAAGCTAAATCACAGTATGCCCTATCTAAAATATTAAGTTGTCCCTGTATTTGAAAGTAATACATATGATTTTCCTTTAGGCATAATTTCCCATTTTCTAGTTTAACACACATTTTACCATTGTCTTGAACTGATTCATGAATTTTTTTATCTCGAATCGAATATAAGCATTTTACTTCTATCAGTCCATCTTTATCAATAAGTCCATCGGGGGATGCACCTAAATAAGGAAAATCGTTCGAAATAAACAATCCACACGATACAACTTCTGAATTCGTTTTTTGTTCATATAAATGAAGAGCATTTTTTTCATTAATACGGCCATAGACTATTGCGCGAGTTGTTAAATTTCGTGAACTATATAACAGCGTTTTCACCAATGCATGACAAGATGTAGTAGCTCTTCGTAAACAAATTCGGCCAAAGCTAGATGCTGTAAGTCGATTTCGACGAGCCTCGTGCCACTTTACGTTATCATGTTGTCCTATTGTAAGTTTTTCGATTGCAGTGGCGTCTTCAGTTTTCAGATGGTCTAAAATTTTTAATTTTTCAGATTCCAATTCGTCTTCCGTGATATCTGGCTTAGCTGAATCAGGGCCGTAGTCTTTTGCCTCATTATCAGTCATTACTTTTCTTCTATTCTTTTTCTTTTGTGTAGAGCGTGCGTATATACATTTTTTCTCTCTTAAACTGCAGAAATTATCAAGCTGATCATTTTTTAATAGGCATTGCCTATGCCAAGATGGCGCTGAATTAAAAGATAAAGCAGCTCCATAACACCGTCGTTGGAAAGATCCTCGTTGAATATAATTAATTCGTTTTCCACCTGAAAATTTTGCAACCATAGACATGAACCTCTCTGCGTAATTTGTTGTGACATTTCGGGTTAATCGGTTTGCTTTTCTTACAACAAAATCTATAATTTTGTATATTTCTTCTAATACCGGACTGGTACCTAAAAGCGGAATGAAGTTTTCCTCCTCGTTGGGTTTTCTTCGGCATTGCTCATTGCAGTTCGAATGGTCCCCAAAAACGTGATGTGGTATATTTTTTAATTCTTGGCAGAGTTCCTTCGTAGAAGATTGTTGAGATTTAGATATAGCCGATCGTACTGCTATACTAAGCCTTGGTAAGTTAGATTTTATAATACGTCGCACTGATATTGCATATTTTGTATTTGCTGCAAGTTTGTATAAATGAGAGGTAAACGCTCGGGTTACATGATTCGCACACTCAAGTTTCAAAACGTATCTACCATAGCTAACGTTTTCTAAAATCCGCGTATACACGCTGGAATCGCCATCACCAATTACATATTTATATCGAAGATTGTACTGATTCTCGCTTTCATTAAAACCCTGAACAATTATATCTTGCTCCATACTGCTCGAGGAGCCGCTATAATTTTTAAAGCATTGATGAGGTCGAGGTATCGTTTTCTTGTTTTCTGCAGCAGTGCAGATACAGCAAAATTTATTTCTTACACCTATAAATAATAATTTTTTTGTTTGCAGTCCTATAATACATGCAACTCCTGAAAGCGACGAATAACTGTGTCCATACGAACGCTTCGCCCACCCTCCATCGACCACTACACTTATAAAAGGTACTCCATTTTCGACATCACCCCTTTCTATTGCAAGCTGCCGTTCTTCTTCTGCTGCTTTGCACATTTGCAATTGAAGTTGTGACTCCCACACTTTTCCAACCTCCGTTTCTAATTTTCTGTAATACTTTCCAGACATCATTGGCAGGTTCATTACTGAAAATAATTCTTGAGATTGTGAATATCCAATTCCAACGGATGTTGCTCCCCAAACCAATAAATTATTTACGGTACTTGTTGGAGGTTGCAATGCTATACACACGGTTTTTTCGCAAGTATTACAATGGTAGAATAACGTCGACGAAATTCCTTTTCTGGTTTCTTTGATGAAATGCATTTTTCCCATAGTGCATTTGTTGTCATGATAAGAAATTTTTTTCATTTCCAACAAAAAAAAGTTTATGTCAATGATACGATTTCCGGTGAGACTGTTTACGCTGGTATTAGATGTTGTATCTGCTTCTATCTCTAAATCCGGCAAATCTTCGTCTGGAAGGCTATAATCGGAAAAATTGCAATTAATTTAAAAAATTACCTAAACAAAGCTTAAACGCCGAAAAAGAAGCAACACCACAGCACACTAGAATCATAAACGAAAAAATGACCGCCTAGACTTTCTTAAACTTAAGCCGGATATAAATATGTAGGGAGTGAGTTTGGATCACTTCCGGTTATACCGGAAGAGTGTCACTAATTTTCGATTTTCAGTGAACAATCTATTATATTTTAATCTATAGTCTAAATGCCCGTAAAAATAGCTTTACAATGACTAACTTGCATAATATGTATTTACTATCAAAAGTATGTGTAATAGCCTAATAGGTCATCAAACTCGACATTTTCAAAAATTTCTAAAAGCCTCACAATCGACTTTGGTAAATAAATAAACAAAAGAAAATGTAGAGCGTTTAGCCCTGTAAAAAAACTGGTTTTACCGATGAATTTTTAATATATCTCTAAATTTCACATTTCGTAGAATAGGACCAGCCGTTTTGGAGATCTCTTGGCCACATACAATACATACATACACACGTGTATACACACGGACCACAAAAACCACTTTTTGAGGTGGTTTGTGGTACTATAGGAAAGTAAAAAACAGTGTATTCACAAAATATTTACAAACTTACTTTTGAAAATAAGGAACGTGTGCATCTTCTGGTATGTTGTTAGAGTTTTTAATGGAAAAAATCACTTCTTCCCGCGTTCTTCGTTGTCGTTGTGCTTTTGAAGCCCTCCCCCGCTTTCTCACTATGTACGTACTTCGCATTTTGTCCAAAATAAGAAGTAAAAGCAGCAGTTAAAAGAATCACACCAACAATAATCAACAAACAACTTATATAAAAAATGTCCTCAAGCACGAAACAAATTAAAACGCACTGAAAAATGTCCACGGTATGACAGATAGTTCTATTAGGCATTACCAAAGCCAACAGTGAACTGAAACACTTATTTGTTGAAATTCTTGTTATTATTGACTAATTATTAGTTATTCCTCCATTTCTGTTGAAACTGTTTACTTATTTTGCTAAAGACATTACTCATTAACTCTCTATCAAAGAAGATTATACTAATGACCCAGTCCAAATCTCCAAGCAACAAATTTGAGTAACAATCATCAAATTTTGTCCGGAAGTAATTAAATCTGGCGTCCTACAAAATTATAAGTTTGAAGTGAAAGTTCCGATAGTTTTTTTTTTGTATTTGGGTATCCATGGCGACCCCAAAATGTAGGTTGCTCATTTCTCAGATCTGATGGGCCAGCTACCCTGGCAAAAATGTTGTCCACTAAAATTTTAGGATTTTATTTTGACCAAGAAACTGCTTATCAACTTTCTACCTGAGAAGATTATGTCGACCCATTCCTAATGGCAATGCATGAGGTAAACCCGTCTTAGTCTGTCTCTTTTCTCAAGGTACCTCTTTTTCTATTAATATTTTGGGTGCTACTTCATAATCGATTTCTCTTATTTTTGACTTTATTAACTAAAGCAGAGCATTTTTAAAAATACGAGCGCATGCAGTACCATTTAATCTAGGGTATAACTAAAAATAAAAGAAACCAGGGATGTGTTAGAATGATAGTATGAGCAATTTTGTTTAATTAAAATATAAAATTCGATTAAAGATGGCTTTGTAATACATATTAAGTTTCACAATTTTGTCATACCCTAGAGTAATTTGTACTTAATATACAAGTTAAAACAAAAACTAATTCGAATTAAAACTAACCGTGTTAATGTATGAAAAGCTATTTCCTAATCCAATTAAATTGCAGCATTAATATTTTATTTTAATAATTTGCAAGTGAAAATTATGTTTTTTAAGTGGTGTTACACTAGTTAGGATATTTAGATAATGAATAAAAAATTGTTTTCTCTCTTCAAAATTGAGGGTATACCCTGTCCTTAAAAATTACTAGCACATTTAAAATTTGATTTACAATAATTTTATTAGCTATTTAGCCAACATGGCCGTCAATTAGACCTAATTGGCTAAATAGCTAATAAAATTATTGTAAATCAAATTTTAAATGTGCTAGTAATTTTTAATGTGTAACCGACTCGATGTAAGACTAAGTGTATTATATCATGTGCAGCCCATGTCTGTAATCTTGGTGGCCTACTGCCCCTGTTTATGAATTTGTTCAAATTTGAATATCTTCACATGCGTTTAATAAAACATGTGTTTTGGTCCACAAGGTGTTAGCTTTTGATAATGTTTTGAATAAAAAAACGAAACGTCAGGCGTAACATACAAGTGGTTTTAATTCAATCCAACCATTAAAGCTTGGTACCTGTGCGTAGCACTGAGATTGGAGTTTTTCCAAACCCTATCCCAGTCAAGAAATAGCATTGTACTGTATATATATATATATACCGGGTGCTGACTTGCGCGACGCACTATTTGCATAGTAAATTCTTTATGTTCAATTATTTGCTCCCCTAATTATTTTAGAGTTAAAGTGTAAATACATTTTTTGTAGAGAAAAAATACTGCAGCCATTCAGACTGTTGCTAACAATTTTTCATTTTCCGGAACCGAAGGAATGCAAAAAACAAACTAGCATTTTGACAAAAATCAGTGATGCCATGGAATTATTGAAACAAGCCAATGCCAACGCAAATGCGTGCGGCGCGACATATGCTGTTTGTTTGTTTGTCATTGATGTTTGACGTTTATAATAATTCATTATTAATTATGTTCTGCTTAATGTCTCTAAGGTGCCTAGACCTTGTCCATAACAAAAATGGTTTTACTAGTATGGTGGACGTTCGTTAAGTAAGCTCCTTGTTTATTGTAAAATATCCATATCGGCAAATTCCAAAAAGTACAACCATTAATAGACTGATTCATTTTAAGTTTAAGACTATGTTACCAAACTCTGACCATAAAATAAGGAGTAGCAAAGGCTACCGGATTCTCAGCCGGAGCTGGTCGTGGGTCGAACAGAAGACTTAAAGCGTAAGCTGAAACGGTGAGTAATTTATGGGCGCCAAGTAGCATAACCCAGCACTTTGCTAATCATCAAACCAGACACTACGGAAGGTGCTACTAAGCGATCCTGAAAATTAGAGGTAGCGACAAGGACACACAAATCAAATTCGCAGGCATAAGTAACGAGTATATATAATTTAATGGAATATTAACATTCATAAAATATTAACAATGCTCGGTAGTATATCACAACGACAGATATCACAAACCAGATTTCATATAATATAATATCGTAAAATTTATCACAGATTAAACTCACCAGATTAAATGAATAAAGTCGTAGATCGTAGCAATTCGCATGTATGACCAAACGCGTCTCAAATTTAAGCGGTAGTTAAGGTTTTGTTTTGTTTGTCAAGTTGAAATCAACGCTAAACCCTCAGTTGCAAAAATACATAACTGTACTAGTAATCAAATGTACACAAATCCCATTGTTACCCAAGATCTTGGTATAGGGGCGCAAAATTACCCGAAACACGCTAATTAAATCTCGCCCTGAAGGGGCGTAATTGCTTGAACAACGATCGGACTGATTTCGCTAATTTCTTGCAAAATGGGGCCGCACTAAGCCAAATTCAACCGACTGACGGATCTCTCCACTGAGATCGAGTCTAAAATCGTTTAAATGGGCGTATGCAAGAATTGCTATTACAAAATTCACATAAGGGAAACCTTATCGTCCCTATGCATCTACAATAGACACAGCCTCTAATGGAGGCTCGAAATGTCAAGTTATAAATATTAAGATGTTATACAACAAAATAGGTTTACTTTAAACTGCAAGTGAGTTATCACAACATTAAAGTAAGTAAATTAGCTTATCAAAATCTGGCCGTAGCACAAAGCGCTACAATGAATAATTAAACACACATTAAAATCATGCCTATAACACAGGTTAAGTTGGTCGAGCTCAAAACTGCACAAGAACGCTTAAGGAAATTGCAAAGACAGACCTTGGCTGCACCAGGTGACGAACGTGCTAAATCGGAGGCCTACTGCACGATGTTGAGGAAGCCAGGTGTTCCAACGGGCTTCATCGCAGGTAACGCAGAGATCTCGGGCCAGTAAATCTGCTAGCCTGTTTTAGGGGCTGGAAATCTCCCAAACTCACAGCCAGCCGACTGCAGCAACTGCCTGGAGAGAGTGCTCTCCAAGAGGGGCCAAATCCATCAACCAAACGCCTCGAAAAGCTCTGCGCCAACATGTACAAAGCTCGCAACACACCAACAGAGATGCGTTAGTTCATACTCAAGGACTGCTTCCTAATCTGAGTGCGTTCACCGCCCGTACTAAAGGGGAATTGAGTGCTTTCACTGCCCGTACCAAAGGGGAGCTGAGTGCGTTCACCGCCCGTACCAAAAGGGAGCTAAAAGGGACAACATTCTGCCTTAGAAATATAACCAGTAATTGTCAAAATAGCATACCGTGAGATGTTATGCTCCAAATCGCCCAAGTAGTTACATGTGATTGTCAGATGAATTCCGGACAAAAATCCGTGCTTGAAATGTATCACAACAAAAACGTCGGGGACGTCTCCCAGACAAAAAATCACACCAAGATATACATTTTCATGCTAGGATGACCGTGACAAAACCGAATTACAAATATTCGTGCATCGATCAACCAAAGATGCCTTTCACCACATCCATCTTCTGACAACCCAAAATGGCTAATGATAATTTGACAGCTAGGCCCAGAAAATTCCAAATTTGCAGAAAAATCGCATCTGCAACCAACATAGCACGCGTACAACGTGAGGCCTAATCTGCAGTGACTTTACTCGAGGAAATGGGTAACTCAAACTAGGCTATTATAGGGTAAATAGTTAGAGCGAAATGTGCAAAGTGCCTTGAATTAGGCAGGGATAAGGCAAATCGTTAAATTAATACGAAAAGTGACTTTTGGCCCATAACAACTACAGGCGGGTTATTAAATAATTGTAGGTGCAATAACGAGGTTCAGAACTTATACCAAAACGAGGAAAACGACAATACGTTCAATCTTTTGACGGCAGTGACTGGATGATCGCTCCCCACGCACTTGCCTTGGCATTGGTTTGTTTCAATAATTCCATGGCATCACTGATTTTTGTAAAAATGCTAGTTTGATTTTTTGCATTCCTTCGGTTCTGGAAAGTGAAAAATTGTTAGCAACAGTATGAATGGATGCAGTATTTTTTTCTCTACAAAAAATGTATTTACACTTTAGCTTTAAAATAATTAGGGGAGCAAATAATTGAACATAAAAAATTTACTATGCAAATTCCTATGGTGCGTCGCGCAAGTCAGCACCCGGTATATATCGCCTTAAGTAAGGACGAAAGTGCCTGCGGCTGCAGAGTGTGTTGTACGAAAACGTTTACGGCAAAGTGAATAGAAGCGACCTAAAAGAGCCCGATCGTATTCAAATTACTGTACAGAAGTTTAAGGTGTAGCGAACAAGCGTCTACAAGACCAGCGAACGCAATTTCACCGTGTACAA
Source organism: Agriotes lineatus (assembly GCA_940337035.1). Lineage (NCBI taxonomy): Eukaryota > Metazoa > Arthropoda > Insecta > Coleoptera > Elateridae > Agriotes > Agriotes lineatus. The sequence continues at coordinate 50,341 of CALNHX010003675.1, forward strand.
AGTGAGCGTACCAATTTGCGCCATCTTCAAAGGTGCATTCGATGCGTCCATTTGGAGTACGCAGCTTCAGCAGTCGTAGAGGAGCCTGTCAGCGACCGGGTATTCCTCAGCAACGGATGTGGTAGCTTTCCATTCATCACGCCGTTCAAGTTTGGATGACGAAATCCAGTGCGATTTCGAGGATCTGAAGATAATTTTATATAGCAAAGGTTTGCATTCAGCTGTGAGAGTGCTTGTAAACGCGAAATAATGCACTTCGTAAACGAATAACACACATATTATTCGTTTTTTTTTTTGGGTTACATGTGTATTTATGAATGACTAACCATTCTAGGAGTGAATGCTTTTTCTTTCTCCTCTTATTATAGGCTAGTGGCCTGTTTCAACCACAAAGCGGTTCTGTGTTAATCCTATTTGATTACATGATTTTTTTCTTAGTAAACTTCTGTTCAACAACACTGTAATCAGTTCTTTAAAAAGGCGAAGAGAAATATTGGATCTTATACGTCTATACAAGGTTTTTAACCAAGAGATAGACATCCCAAATCTCTTATCTAACTACTTTGAGAGTTCCTATTGGTTACGCAAGTTGTTACAGGACAAAACGCTTGTTAAGACACGTTAATTTTTACTACGCCCAAGGTAACCCTAATTACACCAAAACGTTTCTGCAACCGATAGCGGTCCGGCTGTTACTCGCGAAGAGGGGGGGGGTCGGATTCGTACATCGTTAATTAAGGCGTTAGGTCCTCACACCGCGTGTAATCATCAGAAAAATATAAAGGCGCCACGAGCTTTGATGAATAGGGTATGAACGACGTTTCTCGACAACCCCCTGTGTAAGCTCGAAACCCAGGAAACTCGTGGTGCTTCGGCCTTGCTGCGAGTCGATCCCCCGCTGCTGTACTACCTTGGGTGTTACACTTCGCTCTCGCCGACTCAGCTGACATAAATCGTTACAAGGAAGACATAACACAAGAAATAATTCGGTAATACATGCAGCAATTATACATCAAACATTTAAGAGTTGAAATGCGTCTATTAAAAACAAACACGTAGGCGAAAGAACTCGAATAGTGTTTCTAACTTGAACAAACAAATAACGGGGACACGATGGAGGGTCGTGACCACACCAAACATTGGGCAACCAATGTATCGCGGTATAGGCGTTGAAGACGCGTCACACCGGTCAAACTTATAAATACGGTATCGTAATTACGGGCAGCGAGAGCCTCGATTAGCTAAACCTCGTGCGGCAAATACGCCACTCCGCACTAAGTCAAAAAGCGTAGCACTGAATACGGTATCGCTTCACAAACTTAAGATTAGATTATTATAGTACCTGGGAGTGTCGGCAGAGCTCTATTGACGCCAGGCCGCCGGATCTCGCTTCGCTAGGTACGCCGCAAGCGAAAACTAGAATGGACAGCGTCGACTATGGGTGGTAGCTGAAACCGCCGGTTTGGCCGAGGGAGTGAAGACGCCTGGGGGGAGGACGATTCCTTCGCAGACGGTTGGGCAACACAGAATCCTTGCCCTCAGGCCGGCAGGGTAGACGAGGGGTCACGAAACGGCCTTGAACCTCATCTTGCCTAAACGGCCACTCGATCACAGCCCCGGAGAGTTCTAGGAAGCGTCACACACTTGATGGTTACTTTTTCACGCAATCTCCTCGAGGCGTGAAGACAGTCACGCCACGCTGTTGGAACTGGGGAGGAGGGCGGGGAGGGGACGTATAAGCAAGACGCTCGCGTGCTCTGTTCAACTCAACCAAAAAGTATCTCTATCGCATGAAACTACGCCATGGTCGGGGAAAGCTTTCGCGCCAAAAACGCAGCTGCAGGAACATGTGGTTGCCTGCTGTTACTAGCCAAGCGGTCTTAAATATTTTTGTTCCTTAAAACGATGTTAGCAGGGATTGGCTGAGGCAAAAATATGCACGGGAAATTGATTTGGAACGCAGCCTGCTGTGTAATTACTTCGGAACTCGCCGTTTTTTCGCAACGACCCACCTACAAAATCCTGTCCTAATAAAGTGTTGCGTTGTTTGACAGCCCTTTGAACATAACTAAAGTATGATCAAAAGTTATTTTTTCAATATGGCTATGGAATAGTTCCTAATTTATTATTGCAACTACGTGTCAAAGTTGAAATTTAATTTTAAGTGACTTATAGGTGCACTCATGAATTAGGAACTATTCCATAGCCATACTAGATGAAAATAATTTTTGATCATACCGTAGTTCAGCTAATAACTCCTGTAACAAGATTATCCTTGCTTTATAATTCTTATCTGACCAATTGTAACACGTTAGATATCTATTTAGAATCCCTGCAGATGTTCAAAGTTAAATTTTAGAATGATTAAGTTCTAGTTAAGCTTATACTGTTCTTGTTCTCTTTTTGTATTCTAGCTTTTGTTAGAATTGTGATCTTGTTATTATTCACTAATGTTGCTTTCTTTAGAGTTTGTAATTTCTTTTTCTACTTGAGGGCCACTGTAAATGTGCCTTGTGCTTGTTGTGACCCCGAAATAAATAACTAAAAATAAAAATATTCTTAGTTTTTACCATGTCAGCCATTTGCATTTTTAAAGGACTGCATCTAAACATATAATACAGATGGACCTTTACAAATGATTCTATCAGAAATAATTATTTGGCAGGTTTAGAATGTTTACTGTTCATAGTTCTACATCCCCTCTTCAGAGTGCTGGGACACCGGATGATGTTATTTTAAAGCCTTTCTGATCATCACAGGATGTTCAAAGACAGTATAGAAACAAATAGCTGCTGCAAATCTCAAGAAGAATAATATAAGCGGTAAGTGTCTACATAATTCTTAGAAAATTTCTCATAAAATGTATATTGCAAAATTACAATGTACAGTTCTATCTATGACTATTAACTAGCAATATTAATAAACATATTTACAATAAATAAGTAGTCATACTTATTTGTTATTTTGAATTTCGTCGTCTTTTAATACTTGTTGGAGCATGGCCAGCTGCATTCATACCCGCTAGTGGAACAGATGAAGCTGGCTATGGTTGGAGTCGCTGCTTATATTATTTTCTTGCAAAGCTGCTGCAGTTTGTGTTGATGTACTTCAAAAGATCTATGAAAATTTATTTTTGTTATAACCTATATTTTGTTTTCAATTGTATTATGTTCATATTATTTTTGGAATGTTACTCAATTTTAAGTTGCAATTAGGTATTGACAGTAGGTACGTATCAGAGCTAGTCCGGGTGTAAACAAAAGATCTATCAATTATTTTATTCGCAATCACATTGTAATGTGTCAATTTCATGACATGACAACAGCTGGGAACTAGATGATTACTTGAAACTAGCCAGGAAATTATTACATACCCCGAAAAATATTACATACCTGAAGAGTGGGGTGTTTCCATGGTAACAAAACATTGAGTGGGTTGTTTTCATGGTAACAAAAATATTAGCTACATCAAGATATCTATTATTCAGAATTCAATTGTAGTACTTTTTAAAATTAGATGATTGCAAATAAAATAGTATACATACCACGGTGGAAAGTTTCATCCCTGTCTCAAAATAAAGTTAACCTCGACGCTACGCGTCTCGGTAAACTACCTAATCTCTCGACAGTAATGAAACACTTCCCACCTCGGTATGTAATATACTATTACTTATTGCCTACAGAATTACCTACACAAAGGAAAACGAGGCATTGATCAAGCATTTCGCGGCGCACCACTGACCAATCAGAGTCCGACATTCACGGACTGCGCTGTAGCATCGAGCGAACTCAAATATGCTTACGGTTGAAAACATAATCTAAAGTTTAAAGGTCAAATAACATAACTGGGAAAACCGACGTCAGCTAAATTAAAGTGTAAAAAGCAAGAAGAATCAAAGGAAGGTGATAACATACAGGCGACTGTAGCATTCACAGCAACTGATACCGAAACGTGAGGAAACTAACAGAAACGCCAACCTAACAAAAGTAAAAAGCCCGCGAAATTTAAAAGTTGCACACTAGAGAAAAGCCGCGGAAAACAAAGAGTAAAATATGAGCGCGGAAAAAATTAAGATATAATTATGAGACCGATGATTTTAAGAAAAAAAGAATACAAGAGGATATTTTCAATAAGAGCAAAAAGACAGCCAGATCACCGGGATAAAGCCAAAAAACAAAAGTACACGAAAACAACGACAGCGATCAGGAGGAAGATGAACAGCAAACACTGAAAAGTATGTTGAAGGAAATGATGAGAGATATTAAAGACCTGAGGCGCGACCAAAAGGCACAACAGGATGAAATGCGAAAAGTTAGAGAAGAACTAAAAGAAATAAAAAACGAACAGCAAATGTACCATGAAGAAGTAGCAGTATTGCAGGATAAGATGAATAAGAAGGAGGAGGAGTGGAGAAAAGAGAAGCAAGAATGGTCAGAAAAAATGGAAAAGTTGGAAATCACTATAGAAGCAAGGGAAAAGCAAAATAAGAGAAACAACATAATAATAAAAGGACTAATAACAGATGATAACCAGTTAGATAAAAAAGTGGAACAGTTTCTACACAAAGAAATGGGAGTTAGTGTAAAGATATCCGAAGCGTATAAAATAGGAAGGAACGAAACAAAAGAAGCAATAGTAGCAAAAATTCAAACGTGGAGCCAAAAGAAAGAAATAATGGAGAACAAAAAGAAATTGAAAGGTCAAAGAATAGTTATAGATAATGATCTAACGGCCAAAGAAATGCTAATACAAAATAAAATTAAGGAGGCAGCAAAGGAAGAAATCACAAAAGGAAACAAGGTAAAAATAGAATACAAGAAGATAATAATAAATAATAAAGTATATGAATGGGATGAGAAGCGAGACGAAATAAAAGACAGGCAACAGGCATTAATCCCAAAACCAAAAAACTGACAGAACACGTACAAGCCGGAACTGCGATAACGACTGCGATGAAATGGACAATGAATCTGGATAGTATAGATATAAAAATAAACGAAAAAATGGCAGAAAAAAAATGAAAAAAAATAGAAACATAATAACGGCAAAAGAAAAAAGGAAACAAAAAACCAACCTAATAAGAGTAGCAACTGGAATGTTAGAACAATGCTGAAACCAGAAAAAATGTGGGAAATAGCCAACGAGCTACTACGCTACAGGATAGACATAGCAGGTCTACAAGAAATAAGATGGTGCAGTAATGGTGAAATAAAGAAAAGAGACTTCACATTATTATACTCAGGGGAGAAAAAACGAGGAAGTAACGGAGTAGGTTTTATAATAACAAAGAAGCTTTCAAAAAACATTATGCAATTTGAACCAGTGAATGGGAGAATAGCATACCTGAGAATAAAGGAAAAATGCAAAAACGTATCTGTGGTTAACGTTTATGCTCCAACTGAAGAAGCCGAACAAACTGATAAGCAGAAGTTATATGAAGAAGTGGAGAACATATGTGGAAAGATTCCTAAAAGTGATTTTCAATACCCATGTGGGAGAAGAAGAATATAATGACCCAGTAGCAGGCAAGCATATGTATATTACACAAAAAGACTAACGACAATGAAAATAAATTATGTAATCTTGCGTCAGCTCTGAATATGGAAATAAGCAGCACAAAGTTCAAGCACAAGCAAATACACAAAGAAAGGTGGAAAAAACCGGGAGCAACAAATGGAAGTCAGATCGATCACATCCTAATAGCAAAAAAGGCAGCAACCGAAATTAATGATGTAAGAACCTTCAGAGGTGCAAATAATGTCGATAGCGACCATTTTTTTAATCGTGGCAAAAATTAAATATTCATTATACAGTAATAACTTCAGAAATATATCAAAGCCAGGAAAGAAAAGAAATAGAAGAAGATTGGGAAATTATCAAAAGCTGTATAGTAGAAGCAGGGAACCAAGTAATTGGTTTCACGAAGAGAAATATGAACAAAAGAATAGTTCGACGAGGAGTGTGAAGAACTAATAAAGAAGAAGAGAGAAACTAGAAACAGGTTACTAGCAACGAACAACGATAGAGATAAAAGATTATACAATGACCTTAGGAAAGAAGCAGCAAGCATGCGTAAAAGAAAAAGAAACAGTGGTTCGACGACAAGATGGAAGAAATTGAAAGCAGTCACGAAGCACATAATACAAAAATGTTTTATCAAAAAATACAAGAACGGAAGAAAAGACCAGGGCAATATAGGAGAGGAATAAAAAATGAAGAAGGTAATATAGAATAAAACTTAAGAAAGAAGCAGCAAGCATGCGTAAAAGAAAAAGAAACAGTGGTTCGACGACAAGATGGAAGAAATTGAAAGCAGTCACGAAGCACATAATACAAAAATGTTTTATCAAAAAATACAAGAACGGAAGAAAAGACCAGGGCAATATAGGAGAGGAATAAAAAATGAAGAAGGTAATATAGAATAAAACGAGGAAAAAATTAAAGAGATATGGAAGCTCTTTTACCAGAAATTACTAAATGAAGAAATTAACAACGAAATAAATAACAAAAATTAAACTCCGACTCAAAATGAAGTAGAAATTCCAAATCCAACATATGAGGAAGTAATCAATATAATCAATAAAGCACAAAATGGAAAAGCAGCAGGAACCGATGAAATATGCTCTGAGATGGTGAAAATGGGTGGAGAAAAAATACATAAAAGAATCTTCAGCCTTATAAAAAAAAATTGGGAATCCGAAAGTATGCCTACAGAATGGGGGCAAGCAATGATAATACCACTATTCAAAAAGGGTGATCCAAAGGAATGTTCTAACTACAGGAATATTTCATTGCTAAATGTGGTGTATAAAATGATGGCCAACTTGATTCAAAAAAGACTATCACAATACAGTGAACTGGAATTAGGCAAACAACAATATGGCTTTCGACCAGGAAGATCGACTACCAACGCAATATTCATTCTGAAACAAATCTTGGAAAAATGTTACGAACACAGAATAGAGATTCAAATGTTGTTCATCGATTTCAGACAGGCTTTTGACAAAGTGCACAGAAGAGAACTACTACAGAAAATAAAAAGCACAAATCTTCCATCCAAATTGATAAACCTTATTAATATGACCCTAGCAAGTACAAAGGCCATAGTGAAACTAGCAGAAGGCGTAACGGAGGAATTCACAACTAACTCGGGAGTACAGCAGGGAGATGCCCTTTCGGCAACGCTATTTAATTACGAAATAGAAAAAGTAATAAAGGAAACAGAACAAGAAGGACAATAACAAACAAAGAAGTTTAGATATTAGCGTACGCCAACGATGTACTGATCATAGCAAGAACATAAAGAGGTATAACGGAAACGTTCAGAAAAATACAAATAGCAGCAAAAAATATTGGCTTGGAAATTAATCAAGATAAAACAAAGTTCATGAAGCTACAGAGGAACGATGGGACTGTCCAAGATATAACGATAGACAACTATACATTTGAAGAAGTAAAGAGTTTCAAATATTTGGGCATACAAATTAACTACAAAAATGAAAGTGAACATGACGTAAAAGAAAGATTAATACTAGGGAACAGAGCATACTACAGCAACAAAAAAATACTTCAAGACAAAGGCATTAGCAAGACACCGAAGCTACAGCTGTACAAATCAATAATAAGGCTGGTAGTCATGTATGTCGTGGAAGTGTTACGTCTCACAAAAAGGGAGGAGCAACTGTGTGTCTTTGAAAGAAAAATACTGAGGAAGATATTGGGTCCTAAAAGAACTGATGATGGTGAGTTACGGCCCAAGATGAACCACGAACTTAATGAAGAAGTGAGTAGCAAAGACATCGTAAAATTTATCAAAGCGCAATGCATCAGATGGTTGGGTCACGTAACGAGAAGTGACAACAGTAAAACTAAACAGATTTTGGAATGGAAGCCTGATGGAGGTAGACCACAAGGAAGACAAAGAACGAGGTGGTACGACGAGGTAAGAAGAGATTTACAAGAGATGTGGATTCAGAACTGGGAAAGACAAGTAGAAGACAGAACCGAATGGAGAAGAATTGTGAAAATGGCAAAAACACATAGCAAACTATAAAAAGAGGAGAACGTACCCAAGGAAAGAGGACTAATCCACCTCAATAAAAGAATTTAAAAGCTTCGGAAAGAAGCGGCTATATTCCGCAAGGAATGAAACGCCTATATATATATATATATATATATATATTATTACAAGATTACTAGTTCGTGTTTACAATATTTTTCTGTTCTGTTTGGTATTCACAAATAATAATAAGATTATTTGAGAGTCCGACAACTTGATGGTCATGGCTTGATGGAAGGTCATTTTGTCTCAACGAACTTTATCCTGATATCAGAACTGGACATGTATGATTAAAGTTGTACTACATTATTCTTTTAACCTCATGATACTTTCGCCCGTATTCATAGTCGTTCGCCAGCGAATCGCCGGCGACTCGCCAGAGTTTCGTTATGAATAGTATGTTGGCGGCACTGTACGTCTATGTCAAATTCGAGGTTAGCAGGTTAGATTTGGTGTCAGTTTCTGTCAAAACTGACTGAAAACCTAACCTGATCACCTCGAATTTGACATAGACGTACAGTGCCGCCAACATACTATTCATAACGAAACTCCGGCGAGTCGCCGGCGATCCGCTGGCGAACGACTATGAATACGGGTGTTTGTGTACTGTCAAATGCTACTCAGTTGTGAACTGTAAACATGCTTTTAGATTTCAATAAAAATGTTTAATATAAAAATTGCCTAATATTCCAACATGTAGTCTATAACTATTATAAACAAAGAGGTAAATACCATTATTGTGTTGCAAATATAAGGCATTAAACCACTAATAAACAAATTCCCATACTACTACTTAACTAAAGTCAGCGTGAATTTTGAATTTAAAGTTAAGGGTGTCACTATTAAAAGACAAACGTATTAATTCGGTTTCCTTCAAACTAAGCAACAACTTAACAACATATCGCTGTGGTTTGAGAAGAATTGATAGCTTAATTAATTTAATTTGGATAAAATAAATAAATTCTAGGCTACCACGCAATTATTAATTTTATCTAGTGCTAATTGTCATATAGTGGGTGGATTAAAATTTGTCTGTGCTGTACTTGGTAAAATAAACAATTTTATGCCCTTATTTACTTTTATTTATCTGCAAATAATAATATTACACTAGCTCAGGTTCGGTAAAGTAAAACTCGTCTCAGGTGAGTTCAGAGTTAATTATTTGGTTTTGAAATTTATCAAGTGCAGACGTGTGTAACAAAGCTTCGGTGGGCACAACTTAAAATTTGAAATCTGGGGCAAGTGCAAGTAAAGATGGCCGCCGCTGCTCGGTAGCGTTAAATGAATAAAATCTAAACAAAACAGAAATCGGTCACACTTCGAATGTAAGTATTTGAATTAATTTGATTTCCCGGCATAAAACTCTCTTATGTTTCAGCGAATGTTATTTGGGGCCGCGACTAGGATGCTTTTGTTTATCTCGGCGTCCTTTCCAAATTGCTTTCCGCCTAACCTCGAAATCTGGATGCTGAACATTTTTACTGCTGCCAATACTGATCTTCTTCTTCTTGGCACTACAGCTCTTCAAAGAGCCTTGGCCTGCTCCACAACATTCTGCCATTCTCTTCTTTCCTCAGCTTTCCCTCTCCATCTTCGTACTCCAATTTGTCTCAAATCTTCCTCCACATCATCCAACCAACTCTTTCTGGGCCTTCCTCTTAAGCGTCTTCCCTCTGGTTTCTTTTCTAAAGCTATTTTGGGGGCTCTATCTTGCTGCATCCTATGCATGTGTCCCAACCATGCTATTCTATGGCTTTTTATTATTGCCACTATATCAGGTTCTTTATATAGTTCTTTCAATTCATGGTTCATGCGTCTCCTCCAAACACCAGCATAATTTGTCGGTCCAAAAACTTTCCTTAGAATTTTCCTTTCGAAAATTAATAACCTGTTCTTATCCTCTTCTGTCAATACCCACGTCTCTGATGCTTATGTCACTGTGGCTCTTATTATGGTCTTATAGATCTTTAGTTTTGCATTTCTAGATAAGATGCGAGACTTAAAGTATTTTTGTAACAAGTAGTAACATCTGTTTCCTGCACAGATTCTTGTCGCTATATCTGCTTTGGTGTTATTGGTTTCCGTTAGTATACTTCCTAGATACTTAAATCGTTCTACTTTTTCGACACTCTTGTTCCCCAAATGTATGGCTTCTGGTTGTCTTCTTCTTTCATCTCTTGTCTGCAGCATGTACTTTGTTTTTTGGTCGTTGGTTTTTAATCCTGCGTTCGCCATTTCTCTTTCTAATTCATCAAACGCGGTTGTGAGCGCCTCTTTTGTTCTTGCCAGTATAACAACGTCATCTGCATACGCCAGGTATTGTACTGATCTATTCAAATCAAATCAAATATTTATTGGCATCAATACATAGAAATGATCATACAGGTCAAAGTACAAATAGCAATTAATTTTACACCAGAAAAACACTAACCATTGAATAAAAAAATACCTACTACACAAACTTAACAATTCTTGTCATTAATTAAAATTTATAATATTCAATAAAATTACAATCTAAACAACACAGTTTAAAAAAAAAATTGGGGTTATCCCATTTTAAAAAGAGACAATAAACAATTAAAACAATGACAGATCACATTTGACAGTTTACGATCATGTCAGAAAAGTTATTTTGGAGATAGTCCTCAATTGAGTAAAACACCTTTTTAATTAGGTAACTTTTTACTTTTATTTTAAATTCTTTAGGATCTAGTTCCTTCACATGGTTTGGAAGGAAATTAAAGAACTTTATGCAATAATAATCAGTGCCCCTTCGTGTTCTTGACAACCTATGAAACTCAGGGAGCACACCATTACGGTTACGAGTAAAGTGGTTATGTAGATCACTATGTGACAAAAATTGAGAAATATTTTCCCTGATATAGGCAAGACAGTGATAGATGTACAATGATGTAAAGGTAAGTATTCCGAGGGAGGCAAAGTACTGACGACAGCAGTCACGATACCCCAGCTCCGTCAAGACACGTACACACCTTCTCTGCAATTTGAAGATTTCCTTTGCATGAGAGCTATGTCCCCAATTCAGAATTGCATATGACATATGTGGTGAAAAATAGCCATGGTAAGCTGCCATAAGAGTCGGAAGAGATACAGTATGTGAAAGTGTCCTAATAAGATAAATTATTTTAGATAACCTTTTGCTCAACTGCACAACATGTTCCCTCCAAGTGAGGCCAGGATCAAGTGTTACCCCAAGAAATTTGACATGTGGCTCACATGGCAGGTCAGGATTACATTGACGAAGAGTGAAGTTCAAGTTTTGGGTCTTCGATCTGTTAAGGCTGAGCTGATTTGTGACAAACCAGTAATGAAGATTTGACTAAGTCTCACCCACAATCTCAGCCAATGGTTTATACAATGAACCTCCGGGATTGTAGCTAATAGCTCTAATGCCTTTCTCTAATACAATATTAAACAGGGATGTTGATAGAGGGTCTCCCTGTCTGAGGCCTTTGTTTATTTCAAACTCTTGTGATGTGGCTCTCCCTATTCTTACCTTGCTGTGTATTGCAGTGTCATCATTGTCATTTTAACGAATTTATCCGGTATTCCTAGATCCCTCATTGCTACCTCCAGGTACTCTCGCTTCACACTATCATATGCCTTTCGGAAGTCTATGTAGAGTTGATGAACCTCTATGTTGTATTCATAACACTTCTCCAGGATTCTTCCTATTGTGAATATATGGTCCGAAGTAGATCTATTTTTTCTGAACCCACTCTGGTAATCTCCCAGAATTGGTTCTATATATTGTTCTATTTTCTCTGCTATACTCCTTGTGATGATTTTATACACTACACTAAGTAGAGAGATGCCTCTGTAATTATCGCATGTTAACTTGTCGCCTTTTTTGAAAATCGGGAAAATCAAGGCGCTATTCCATTCCCTTGGCATCTCTTCTTTTTCCCATATTTCCGTAATCAGTTTATGTATTTTTTGGCTCATTTTGTCTCCAGCATATTTTATCAGCTCGCCATGTAATCCGTCCTCTCCTGGTGCCTTGTTATTTTTCAATGCTTTGATTATTTCTTCTATTTCTTGGAATGTGGGAGCTTTGGGGTCCATATACTTGCATTTGCTCAGAGTCTTTCTTCATTTTTGTTTTCTTCTTCGACATGCTCCCCGTTTAACTCTTCTTTAAAGAATTCCTCCCATCTACTCATGATTTCTTCTTCATCCCCTAGCATTGTCCCTTGTTTATCTTTGATGTATTTTGTTCTTGTTTGATATTCTCTTTGGTTCTTTTTTAGGTCTTTATAGAATTTCCTACTATTCTTCCGTTGATATTCTCTTTCCATAGCTTCTATCCGCTTTGTTTCATATTCTCTTTTCTTTCTTCTGCATATGTAGTGTGCTTGTCTTCTCTTGTCTTGGTAGTTTTCAGCTGTTTATCTTGTTTCTCTTTGCAGCATTTTTTCTCTTGCTTCTTTCTGTTTTTCATGTGCTTCCTTGCATTTTTCGTCATACCATTTGTTCCATGTCTTTTTTTGTCTTTCATCCAGGGTTGCTTTTGCTGCATTGTTTACACATTCCTTTATTTCGTGTCACCTATCTTCTATCGATTTTGCTCCTTCCCTGTTACTTAATATGTTATTTATTTTATTCTGGTAGTTGATTTTTGTGTTATCGTCTTGTATTAGTGTTTCTATATTTTACTCGGGTATTTTTCTTTATTGTACCTTATTGCTGGTATTCTTATACCTCTTTTTACCATTTTGTCTACAGATTCCCTTTACCAGGAAGTGATCGGAGTATATGTCTGCTCCGTGCCAGCTTCTTATGTCCATAATGTTAAATGCATGTCTTTTATCAATCAGAACGTGGTCGATTTGGTTTTTTGTATTCCCATCGGGTGATTGCCATGTCTCCTTGTGTATGGTTTTATGTGGGAAGGTGCTTTTTATAATCATGCCATTACTAATTGCAAAATCAATTATTCTCGTTCCATTGTCGTTGCTCGTATCGTGCTTGCTGTGTTGTCCTATGGCTTCCTCAAATTCTTATTTCTTTACCTATTTTGGCATTCATATCTCCTAAAATGATTTTCACATCTCCTTGGGGAGATACACTGGTTATGTTCTCTAGCATCTCGTAAAAACTTTCTTTTGTCTCTTGATCTGCCTCCTCTGTTGGTGCGTGGCAGTTAATAAATGTTATATTATTCCCTTTTCCTTCTATTCGCAGAGTACATATCCTTTCGCTTACTGCTTTAAAATCTCTTACCAGATGTTGTGCTTTTCTGCTTACTAGAAAGCCTGTGCCTAATGTATTAATCGTGTTTCCGCTGTTAAACAATGTAAAATGTTTGAAATCCATAACTTTCTTTTCCTTTCCATCGGATTTCCTGAATTGCTGCAATATCTGTTCTATATCTGATTAGTTCTTGTTGTAATTGCTGCATAGCTCCGACCCTATGCAGACTTCTGACATTCCATGTCGCAAATACTAAATCGTTATCCTTCTTTCTTTGCTTGAGTCGTCTTCGTTCTGTTTGGCAGTTTTTTTGTGTAGTTCTTTTAACTTGGGTTTTTTTAAGGGGGAAGGGTTTTTACACCCATGGGGGCAGCAGGGATACTGTGGGTCTATTCTAAACTCCAACCCACAGGGGACCAATACTGATACGGCAAGGAATTCGGCCTAGATCGTTTCAGGTAAAGCTAGTTCGCGTGTTGACTTGACTTTCCAGGCGCTCACTTATTTATTTTTTAAAATTTACAGTACGTCGCCTCTCCGATCTTGGATCGCAGGAATCGAAGGTTCGGCTGACCTCGCTGGCGTAGTCCTATGGGTCGGATATTACTGCAGGCATGCAGGCACGTTCCCCTCAGGCTCCTGAACACGCTGGTAACTTCGCCACACTGCAGCAGGATCTGGTACACCTTCTTCGTGGCTGTCGGACCTCAACGGCTGCGGAACTAGGTTATGTTGCACCTGCTTCTGGAGTTGAACAATTTATGGTGGCGGATTTTGCCACAAATAATGTCACTTGCACAGAAAAATTTTCTCGACAAACTGGTGTAATTTCAAAATTGTAACTTTATTTTAAACTGGTAAAAACATTAAGGTAGGACTCTTGACAGAAAAATTACGTCGATCGGTAGCGATCGTTCAACATTTCAAATGCATTTACTTGAATGCGATTACTCTGACAACGTCGAACGCTCACGATCGATATCGACCGTCCAGCACGAAATTCAATTCGACTGGAAAACTTTGTTGTTGGACGATGGTTGGCGCTTGCGTAGTTCAGTGCAAGTTGCACAGAACGATACTCAATGCACACTAAACTGTATAAGCACGTGGCTACATAACCCCAAAGTTTGTTTTTGTTTTCTAAAATTTCAAGAATGTGACTTTGAAAGTACTATAAAAACTAAAACACTACAAAATTTTGAGGTTATGTGTGTTTACGCGAGAACAATGACCCTCATGGACGTTGGATGCCGAACGACCCTGTCAGATGTTCGCCTATATTTCAAGCGATTGTGGGCGATCGTAACCGTTCGATTGCGAACGCTTGCTAGCCTGTCAGAGTACTGCCTAATTATTCACAAGGAGCAAAATTCATGTCATATCAAATAATTATTCAATTGTCTTCTCTTTTGCCAGTAATTAACAAAAGCTAGTGATATTAATTTAAAAACCGGATATAAACTATGTTCAATTGATTGTCTTTTAACACTAAATCTAGTTAATATTAAGAATATGTACAATATAACTGTGTCACAATTATTCTCGGCGACTTTAATGCAAAGGTAGGCAGAGGAAGTGTTGACAATTGTGTTGGACAGTATGGATTAGGTGAACGTAACGATAGAGGGGAAAAACTTGTAGAATTCTGTCAAGATAAAGATTTAATAGTTGCAAATACTTGGTTCAAACTACCTGAACGCAAACTGTATACATGGACATCACCTAAACACAGAGAAGATCAAATAATAAGAAATCAAATAGATTATATACTTATTAGCAAACGCTACAGAAACTCAATTCTGTCTGCAAAAACATATCCGGGATCAGATGTAGGATCAGATCACAACCCGGTAGTGGTAAAATTCAATATAAGACTAAAAAAGATCATAAGGAAAAATAACAAACATGTCCTAAACCGACAACTACTAAAGGACAATCTCATAACAACAGAGATAAAATAAGACATCCAGAAAAATCTACAACAAATTCGAGAGGCAGAAGACCCAAACGATGACGTAAACACCAAGTGGGAAAATATGAAAAAAGCATTGATGCACAAAGCAAAAGACAAACTAAACATCAAGAAAACAAAATGGAAGCAAGAATGGATGACTTCAGAAATACTAGAATTAATGGAAACGCGTCGTAAGTACAAGAATAACGATATCACAAAATACAGAGAGATACACGCACATATTAGAAAAAAGATTAAGCAAGCAAAGGAGAAATATATGACGGATAGATGCAAGGAAATAGAAGCATTACAGGCAAATTACGACACATTCAACGTACACAAAAAGGTGAAAGAACTCGCAGGACTAGGCAAAAAGAGGCAATGTGGCCTATTGAGGGACAAAGACGGTAATATCATCCTAGATTCCAAACTTAAGATAAAGAGGTGGGAAGAATATCTACAAGAACTGTTCGGAGATACCAGAGCAAAACTACAAGAAATAAATATCGGCACCAACGCAATAAAAATAACTAAGGAAGAGATAAAGTATGCAATTAAAAATACGAAGAACGGTAAAGCAGCAGGACCAGATGAGGTTTTCAGTGAAATTATTAAGCTAATTGAAGAAGAAGAATTACAACATCTGATTGATCTATACAACATGATATATACAACAGGCGAAATACCTCTAGAATGGAGGAAATCAACATTCTTAGTAATGCCAAAGAAACACAACGCGAAAGATTGCTCTGATTACAGGACTATAAGCCTCATGAGTCACACACTTAAAATATTTCTGAAAATAATACATCTGCGAATACACAAGAAGCTAGAGAGGGAGATTAGCGACACACAATTCGGATTTATAAACGGACTAGGAACTAGAGATGCGTTATTCGGAACAAATGTTTTACTACAAAGATGCTTAGATATGAACAATGATGTATTCATATGCCTGATTGACTACGAGAAAGCGTTTGACACAATTCAACACGAAAGACTAATCCAAATACTTAGATACAAAGGAATCGATGCACATGACATTCGAATTATACAAAATCTATATTGGAATCAAACGGCAGCTATCAAGATAGATAATGAGATAACCGAAAACATCGAGATACAGAAAGGAGTAAGACAAGGATGTGTGTTATCACCTCTGCTATTTAATATATACTCCGAAGCCATATTCGAAGAAGCACTGGATGGAGTAAACGCTGGCATAACAATCAACGGTAAATCTATAAACAACATCAGATATGCCGACGACACACTGATGCTAGCCGACGATATCTCAGATTTACAAAGAATGGTCGAACGGTTGAATACAATCAGTCAAGAATATGGCCTGAAAATCAATACAAAGAAAACAAAATTTATGGTAATCTCTAAAAAACCAATTCTAGCATATCCAGCACATCTAACAATAAACAGCATCCAAATTGAAAGAGTCAGTTCTTATAAATACCTGGGTACAATAATAAACGAAAATAATGATCAAACGCAAGAAATAAGATCACGAATAGAAATGGCCAGGGCTGCTTTTATGAAAATGAAGAACCTACTTACCAACAAAGATCTAAATTTGGAAATCCGAACCCGACTTGCGAGATGCTACGTGTTCACAATCCTCTTGTACGGAATGGAGGCATGGACGCTCAAAAAACGAGATACAGATAAAATCCAAGCTTTCGAACTTTGGGTGTACCGCCGCATGTTGCGAATATCATGGACAGAAAGAAAAACAAACGAAGAAGTCTTACGCCAGATGGACAAAGAGACAGAACTAATTAGAACCATAAAGACCAGAAAGCTGCAATATCTCGGACATGTTATGCGAGGAGAACGGTATGGACTGCTTCAACTGATTATACAGGGCAAAATATCGGGAAGAAGAAATCCTGGAAGACGACGGACATCATGGCTTAGGAACTTAAGAGAGTGGTACAATTGTTCCTCGATAGACCTATTCAGAGCAGCGGTGTCCAAAATCAAGATATCCATTATGATATCCAACCTCCGTTAGGAGACGGAACCCCAAGAAGAAGAACTGTGTCTTAAATAATTATTTACATTAATACTTATTATGGCGTGTCCAATTTTCACTGCACAACTTTTTAATTAAGTTTATTTGTCCACATGACACTGTATTAATTAAAGCGGTTATTTCGCGTATTTCCTGTTTGTTTAAAACACTGTCTGAATTTCCCCACAATTATGAGGTCAACGTGTCTTCTTTTCTGCAATTTCTTCTAACCTTTGCCTTTGGATTCTTCTGACCCCTTTTAAATGCATTAATGCCTTCGTCTTATTTGCTCTTTGCATGATTGTAAGCTTCTCTGGCTTTTAATTTATCTTTCTTACTAGAACCCTGACTAGATTTCCTCAAGTAAATTGTATTTTAATTCTACGCTGCATTTAGCGATGCATCTTGTCATTATTAGTAGCTTCAGCGTACTTATTAAAATATCATTTGGTTTGACAATTACTTATTGCACAAACCTATTTATTAACTGAATTAATATTTAACTAAGATCCCCATGAGACTTGAACTATTCTTATTTCATTCTTTCATTAATTATTTTGTGAATTAATAGCATCTCATTGCAAATATGATCATTTTTAGCAAATTTAATACTTAGCTTTGCAGTCAAATAAAATCTCCCACTCTGAGCTTATGTGAAAAGTTCATTTAATATGGTAACGCTTGCAGAGTTTGGGGTGTAGGGCTCAAAACCGTTGCAATATATGTTTTAACTTAATAAACAACAGCAATATGCATACAATTTTTACTACTTCTACTACTAATAGCAAAACAGATGCAAACATAATTTAAGATCCTTTCCACGATTGCTATATATGCATGGCACTACAGAAAGAATAACCGAGACAAATTGTAAGTTAGCATCATCATCTTCTTGCACGGTTTAGCAAATGAACAGAAACACAGACAATAATTTTTTATTAATTAGAAATTTTATTTAACACCACAGCAACAACGATGAAACAATTGATGGTTCGCTTTCCATGCAGAACAACTACCTTGATTTATGTTCCAACAGCTTAAAATCTCTGTACGTTTATAACAATTGAGTTTAAAACATATGTTGACCACAGATTTTCGAATTAAAATGGCCTATTAATATGCAATCCAGTTGTAATGTAACGGTGCACACCCTGGTTACCTGTTGCTTGTTTATAGGCCTACGTTGTGTGATTTTTTACTGTTTTCGGCGGGTGCTTCGACGACAGTTACAGTTATTTTAACTAGGCTTCCGTATTTACTGTTTTCACTCCGTTCGTATAGGGGCTGGCGACCTCCAGCTTTGACACCAAAGAAAACAACATGTCAAGCGATGGTTATTTATTAGGACAAAGTAAACAGTACACTGCGCTTACAATTATTTGCCTAACGCCAATGGGCCGTTTGCCGGCCGTAAACTTGTTACGAAGGGCCTGGTGGTGTTAGTGAGATAGTAGAGAGACAAGGAGTTGTTAAGCAACGCCGACCTGCAAACAAGGCTAAAGAGGAGGCCTTGCTGTGCCAGTTTGCGGGCTAACGAGAGGAGTAAAGACAAAGAGTTGTTAAGCAACGCCCACCTGCAAACAAGGCCCAAAGGGGAGGCCTTGCTGTGCCAGTTGGTGTGCTAGCGAGTGAAGTAAAGACAAAGAGTGGTTACACAACGCTCACTTACAAACAAGACCAAAGAGGAGAACTTGCTGTGCCAGTTTGCGTGCTAACGAGAGAAGTAAAGACAAGAGTTGGTGCCTAACATTCACCGATTAACGAAAGTCCGAGCTGGGCTTCGCAATACCAGTGGCGCTACACCAAATAGAGTAAGGTGTTAATTAAGTGCGGAGTTGTCGTGATGTTGTTTTGTGTTACTAGTCGAACTAGCATCGGCCCCAGGCTTCGTGCTTCTTCTCCTACCCTTTCCTTCTGTGCCGAGTGTTTTATGCAGTCCCCTTCCTTCCTGTGCCGTGGGACGCCCGCCAATGCCAACGAAATCTAAATTTCGTTGCTATGGAGACTTGATTTCGATTGGCCGTTTCAGCTCTAAACCCCGCGGCGAGTTTTACTCCTTTTCCGTCGCATTTTTAAATATTTTCCCAGGATCTCCTTTTAACACGTGGGCCACGTGTTTGGAATCCTAGTCCAATAAATTTCCCAAGCTAATTTAGCCGGCGGTTGGGCCTGGATGTTCTCAAATTCCCTTCGACCTCGGGTCAGTCGCTCATAAATCTAATATAGGAATTTTTCGATTAGCCGGGGTGACCCACAGCCGTGTCAGTATTGGGTTACAGCTTGCAAGCAAAACAAACAAAACGAAAGCTTCCGTTATATGATATAATTTTCCACTTATTTTATACACAAACACATCTATAGCTACAGATTATCATTGCATTAAACTAAAAACGCCTGAAATAAAACAAAAGTACGCCCTAGGAATAACAATGCCTGAAATAAACAAATGTACGCCCTAGAAATAAAACGCCTGAAATAAACAAACGTACGCCCTAGAAATTAAATGTCTGAAATAAACAAACGTCCTTCCTAAAATAAGCTAGATAAAATTTAAAATAAAGTGTCTGTAAATACGGGACCCTCACAGTAACCATTGAGTGGTGAGATACTCTATATGAGATCTCACATGTAAAACTAATGATGTCTCCATATTTCTTTGTATTCACAAACAGCAACTATGAGACGTTACTCCTGCATGTATAATTAAACTATTATTTACATTGGCTTTGAATTCACAAACAAAGCAACTATAAGATTTCACTTCTGTATGAGTTCTTATACAGTGTAACTAAATAACTTTTCTGTGATGTTTCGAAGTAACAAGAGCAACTTACGGCTTTTCTCCTGTATGAATCCTCATACCTGTACTAGATTACTTTTTCATGTGGTTTTGTATTCGTACAGCAACTATATAGTATATTGTATAACTAGGAGGACAAATCATATATTCCCTGTGGTTGTATAACTCAGCTAACGCCCCGTTAGCAATTTCCACAGTGAAACAACAAGTTCACTTTTCCAATGCATTACACATACTATTTTTTTACCGACCGGAATAAACCCCAACATTTATAACGTTCGTTGCATTACGTTACATCATTGCCGGCCGAGGCTGGGACAAGTTTTTGTCGGACTAGGCCGAGAAGTTGATACCATACTACTTTCCGTTATTGTTTGCTGTCTAGCAATGCGGTAAACATATCAGAATCATGCATTTTGTGGAGAAAAATACTATTCTCCAGTGTGTGACCTCATATGTTTAACTAAACTAGTTTTACGTGTTACTTTGAATTCACAAACAGTGCAACTATAAGGTTTTTCACGTGTATGTGTCCTAACATGTATAGTTAAATTACTTTTACGTATTGCTTTGTATTCACAAATAGAACAACTGTAAGGTTTCTCTCCTGTATGAGTTCTCATATGTATAACTAAATCATGTCTTTTTGTTGCTTTATATTCACAAACACCACAAATATAGCGCTTTTCTCCTGAATGCATCTTCATATGCATAATTAAATTACTTTTATCTGCTGTTTTGTATTCACAGGTAGAGCAACTATAAGGTTTATCTCCTCTATGGGTCCTTATATGTGTAACTAAATAACTTTTTTGTGCGCTTTTGTAACCACAAATAAAGCATATATACGGCTTTTCTCCTGTGTGGGTGCTCATATGACTGATTAAATGATTTTTCTGTTTCGCTTTGTATTCACAAATGGAGCAACCATATGGCTTTTCTCCTGTATGAGACCTCATATGTCTAATTAAATGATGTTTCTGTGTTGCTTTATATTCACAAACAGAACAACTATACGATTTTTCCTGTGTAACTAAATGGTTTCTACATGTTCCTTTGTATTCACATACAGAGCAACTATAAGGCGTTTCTCCTGTATGAGTCCTCATATGTTTAACTAAATTACTTTTTTGTGTTGCTTTGTATTCGCAAAGAGAGCAACTATAAGGCCTTTCCCCTGTATGTGTCCTCATATGTTCAACTACAGCACTTCTTACAGTTGCTTTGTATTCACAAAGAGAGCAACTATAAGGCTTTTCCCCTGTATGTATCCTCATATGTTTTACTAAATTACTTTTCTGTGTTGTTTTGAATTCACAAACCGAGCAAATAAAAATCCCAGTATAAGACATTTCTCCTGTATGTGCCCTCATATGTACCACTAAACTATTTCTATGTGTTGCTTTGTATTCACAAATATTGCAACTGTAACGCTTTTCTCCTGTATGAGTCCTCATATGTGTATCTAAACCACATTTCTGTATTGCTTTAAATTCACAAAGAGAGCAACTATAAGGCCTTTCTCCTGAATGTGTCCTCAAATGTATAACTAAATGACTTTTTACAATTGCTTTGTATTCACAAATAGAACAACTGTAAGGTTTTTCTCCTGTATGTCTTCTCATATGTGCAACTAAATTGTCTCTACGTGCTGTTTTATATCCACAAACAGAGCAACTATAAGATTTTTCTTTTATTTGAGTTTTTATATGTGTATCTAAATTAGTACTTTCGATGCTTTCATGTTTGATGTGCAACTTATCAACATTTTCACTGTTATCCATGTTCTGCGGTATGCACGGTACTGTTCCTGTAGAACTAGTTGATTCACTGTTTGCAGTTTCTTGTTTGACGTTCATTATGTTTGTTTAAACGTTAGAGTTCCTTTTAATGATACAGCAGCAAACATAGTTGATATGTATTCACACCTACAACAAAAGAGATTGTCATTAACCTGCAAAAAAGTTAGCAATATGTCAGCATTGAGCATTAAACAGTAAAATTTGTATTTCTTTAACATTTTAATAGTTTTATTTTTTTGATATTTTGTTATGGCGTTGTAAAACCGAAATTCTGGTATCTGGTTACAAATAGACCTTAAATGAGAAACAAATCAAAATTAGCCCAAATGCTTGCGTTCAATTGTATAATTAGACCTTTGCACATAGTGCATAGTTTTTATATTTAATTTTAAGGAAAATTCCTAGGTGCTGCAGTTTGCATTCTTAGACAGAACAACTATATAAGAAATTATTATCAAAAAGGATCTCACAAAAACAAAGCCAGGTATTGTTAAGTAGTGTAAGTGAGCGGTTTGGCTATAAAAACGTTTGGACATATGTGGTCATAAACGGAAATAACCAACAAGTGCACACAAAAACCATGACACCTGTGTAAATAATTTCAAATATAATTATTTGTACGATGCAAATGTTGCTAGATAAACCGCATTTACTATTAGCACTTTTTTGTTTATCCTTTAAAATTTTCATCGAATATTTACGTAGTACTGCTAATTATTCAATAACTTATTCACATTTTTGTTTCCCTTAGATAAGTCATTTGAGTGTGGCATATATTAATGATCTATCAATGACGAATGATTTTTATATTTTGTATCATCATTAAAGGCCAGATTTATATGCACTAAAAAAGTCAAAATATGCAGGCAAGATATGCATTTAAAAATACAAAATAAGCAATTTAAATACACATAAATTAATAGAGAAAAACTACTATAGACTAAGAGCCGAAAATTAAACGTGTTTCTAATATTAATAAAATACGTTTACTAAATTAGTACACTTCAGGCATTTTTAAATTTACAATTTTACTGTACTTTCAATTTCAATTAATAACCGCTACTGTTGGAAACTAAAGGCTGCTTTACATATTACTACTCATATATAACCTGAGCTATTTATTTTAACCAATAGGAAAGCTTAATTTTGCTGCCAGTATTTAGAGAGTTGATACAGTGAAATGTGACTACGAAGACCAATTTTTCTCAATCCCTCATCATGACCGCAGATTTTAAATTATTTTAAATGTATTTCTACCCCTTGACCACTTACATTCATTCAGAACATGTGCTGAAGGTCAAGTGTGATACTTGATATTATGGAGCTGTAATGGTTACATCAACAGTGTTTTGACTACCCGTTCTAAAACTGCATCTCTTGTTGAATTTGTTTAGTCTATTTATTTCATTTTAAAACTGCAATCTTGTTTATCGGCACTTGATAGCGGACGTAAAATGGCATTTATGGCCCTAGGGCCTATAAAGTTGCTAAGCAGTATAACAAGCACCAACAATATAGTGTAGCAACACCAACAATCTGCATAGAAACCATAGCACACCAAAAATTCACAGCTCCAGTACAACGATGACGCAGTAGTCTGTAGCTACAGCCAAAATACTGAATCCTTGAATTTTGTTCATTTTGAAAACCAAAATAAAATAAAACGTATGTGCCACGTGCCCAATCACGATTATAGCTCTCAGAAAATTTAAAGTTCTCCGCTTCGCGTCGCATTTTAAACATACCCTCGTGCTATAATCTATTGATTATGCCCTTAATACATGAATAACTATTAGTGGAGAGCTATAAGCAGGTTTCAAAACTTGAAATAAAAAATCTTATTAAGTTGACCACCTTCCTAGTTGTCCGACTTTTTTCAATCAACATAGCAAGTTCCACTCTATTCTGTTACACGGCATTTCAGCTCTTTAAAGTACGGAGTAAAATCAGATGAAAGATGTACAAAGCCATATTTTAGCATTTCTAAGGAAAAGTTAAATTTAAATTCCTCGAAAAACCCCAACAACCTTTAACATTTTAAAATGTTCATTTATAATACCATGAGTAGTCAAAATATTCTACTTAACTTTGACTAAGAATGGCATGCGAGGGACTATTCAATCAACCAAACTACTTTTTCAAATTAATCTTCAGTAAATCTAGCAACAAACTACACAATTTTTATAGTAACAGAATACTAATATTGACTTTTTCTAATAAAAGCCACATTTGTTTAAAATAGTCAAGGGTAATACCACAAGCAGTGGATATATTTTTGACAAATATTTTGTCGTTTCCATGTAAATTATTGCGTTTAAATTTCACGATACAAAATCACGTCAAAAATGTCACGAGCCGAAGGCACTTCAAGTGGTATTTGGGATGACTATTTAACAATATTAATACATAACGATTAACTTTATTGAAAAATAATCCAACAATTAATATAATTATTCATTCTCAATTAAATTCAGCGGAATACTTCCAAAACACAGCATTTTAAAATTTTTAAAACAAGCCACACAGTTTGTTGGGGTTTAGTGTTACGTAACCTAGCGATATCACTAAGGACACAACATCGTTTCTAAGCGATACTTCGCAACAAGGCTATGTATTTTTTGAGTACGTACATTGTTTTGTGGATATTTTGCATGGTGCTCAATATTCAGTGATATACTGCTGTTATTGGTTGAAAAAAGCAAATGTCTGCAATATGATTGGCTTATATGTTATAGTGTTGAATAGTCACTTGAATACCTTCTAGGAAGATATATCCACTGATATTTTTCTGATTGGTCAAGAAAAGTCAAATTTTGGATTTTTATTGGTCACTTTTTGACAGATGACAGGTAAATTGAATAGTCATATTATAAAAATCGCAATTATATGCACCATTCCTACTGCTGTCACAACTCAAAGATACCATATCAACTGGCCGAAAGGTCACCGTATGTTAGTGCAAAGACTGTGATAAACACAACTTGAATAAGTGAGTACAAATTTTAAATTTGATGCCTTCGGGTCAACCCTTTTAAGATGTTTGTACAGCCATCCCCCAATACTCAAACAAATTGCTACGACCAGAGTTTACCAATACAAATGTAAGTGGACCAGCAACAGTTAGTTACCCAACAAATAATGCCAATGCAACATAAGCTTTAACACCACATCACATTTAATTCCGCATCAGCAACTAAACTACAACACTTTACCGCAGACAGCTCCCCTACAGCAACCACATTATAATTCCACGTTTATTATTTCAAATTATCAAACAGAATATCCTCCGATGTAACAAAAACCTTCAGAAGAATGGCAAAAATTCAAATATAAAAAGAAATATAGAACTAGTCCAGATAGTTCCATTAAATTAAAACGACAGACAACTATTAACGATTTCTGGCTAAGTAAACCAGCAACAACAAACAAATTTGACCCTCTTAATGAAAAACGAACAAAAAAGCTAAACGAAAATAGGGAAAAGAATGAAATAAATTGAACAAAGCCACCACCAATATTTGTCAGCGGTGTTGAAAATATTGCCCCGTTAAGAAAAGTGCTAGATAAAATTGCACCAAAGGCTTATACACTAAAAACACTAAATGATAACCCAATAAAGATCCAACTTGAAAACTCAAAGAAATACCTGCCTATCATGGATGAACTTAAAAAGAGGAATATCCAATGCTGCACATACCAAATAAAGGGAAATAAGAGCTATAAGGTAGTACTAAAAGGTATTCACCAACAACCACCATCAGCAAACTAACAAAAAAAAAAATAGAGAAGAAAAAAAATAAAGTAAAAAAATCCGTAATTAACTAGAACAAAACTCGAAAATGGAGTGCCAACAAAAATATCAACTACCTTATTCTTTGTAGAGATAGAACAAAAAATAATAACAAAGAAATCTATAATATACAACATTTATTGAATACAATAGTTACAGTTGAACAACCATACACATAAGAGAGAAATCCCACAATGCACACGCTGTCAAAAATACGGATACACAAAAAACTATTGCTACAGTAACTCAAGGTGCGTAAAATGTGCAGGAGATTACCTAACTGAAAATTGCACTTGGACGATAAAAAGGGTTGTATGCTGCAATTGCGGGGGAAATCACCCAGCTACTTATAAAGGGACATAAGAAAGTAACTTCAACTGTATCCAATGCTATGAGAAAAATGATCCATTCAGCAAACCACTCAAGCAAATTCTCAGTTAAGAATACAAGCAAGCTACACTCAACCAAACATCTCTTACACACAAGCAGTAAACAGTAAATAAGCACAACATTCATGGCGAAACAATCAAAAAGTAAACTCAACAGAACCCAAACAGGACGATAAAATTACACACTTAGAGCAATTAGTAATCAAGGTAACTGAAAGGCTACACTCTACAGTCTATGCTAAACATTATTACCGCTCGTTTAGCAAAATCTCATAATGGCTAGCTCATTTACAATCGGTGTATGGAATGCTAACGGCTTGGCTCAAAGAAACCAAGAACTTCACATATTCTTAGCTATGAGCAATATAAACATAATGCTTATTTCTGAGACACATTTTACAAATAAAAGTTACATGAAATTTCTTAAATACACTCTTTATGACACAAAACACTCAGACAGAACAGCTTTGCGGCCGAGGATGGCCATTGATGGGGATGGAATCATAATTGAGCCAACTAATTTGGAAATACATAAAGTGAAGTAAATGCTGTGCATATAAAGTTTGGTTGAGTTATAACTGTCAAGAAATCAAAAAGTAGCGGCGATTGCAGGAATTAACAAAATTTGTCTTCACACTGCATTGTGTCGTGTAAGTTTTGGATTAATTGCAGAATTTATTTTTCAGCATCTCATCACAGATAATTACTGTTATTATAACCGTGTTTGTTACGTACATTATTGTGCAAAAGCTATTAGGTATTTAAAGTCCATTTTTTTTTCTATAATAATTTTCAAGGTCAACTTTCTAAGGGATAAGTTGCATTCCTGCAGGGTCCCTAGTTTTAATAATGTAGGTACATAGATTTTTAGTTCTTCTTTTCCACTACAAAAATTATTTGCCATTTTGACAGATATATCATAATAGTGGGTAAAACAAACCACATAGTAAAATATTGCAATTTTACTCATTATTAAACTTAGGTACAATATTTGAAAATAAACATAATGAACGTTTGATTCCATGTAAAAAAATGAAATTTGTCAAGAGTTCAAATTAAGAAACTTTGACATTCAAAACTGACACATAACCATAATTTTCAAAAAAGTTCTGCCAACACGAGGCATAAAAATTTCCTAGCATTTTACTCACATATCTACCAACATTGTAACACTTTGACAGTTATTATAGAAAAAAAACGTACTTTAGCATAGTTACTGACGTATCCTGTCATTTTATCTAAATCATGTTAACAAGTTAATGTCAGTTTGATAGATATCAAAAACTGTTACCAATATGAAGCTTAGAAATTACCAAATTCTAATATTAGTTCTGTTTTTGCAAAGCTACAATGGTTCTGCCATGCGTTGTTACTATCAAAGTAATAAAAAATAATTGTTCTTTAGTGGTTTACTAAGCGTTTCACAATGAATCTGTGTAGAGGAGAACAAATTGTAGAGATTTCCGATATTATAGTCTGTTCATCTGACATCTGCGCTGTCACTTGTCAAAATTTTAAAAATCATTGAGTGTACCTGAAGAAAAACACTTGCCTTCAGACTGTACAGCTAAATTAGTTACTAGTGTCACAGAATAATACAGAATGGCCTGTCGGTTTATAATTCAGCTAGTTTTTCTTTGCGCATGCGCGAGTTCTGGTGGTGTGCAGTCAGCTGTTTTCCATATTTTACACGTGCACTTGTGGCGGTCAATGACCCCTTAGAAGAAGGTTATGTTTTTTTGTACAAGTGGTTTTAAAATATTAATTTAATATGAGTGCACAGAAAAGATCTTTTGGTGGCACATGGTGTACTGTGCATTTCCATATAAATTGCATGGACTTTAAACGTACGGATTCTTTCTGTTCAGTTTAAAATTTAGGTGCATAATTTTTAATTTACCGCCTCTGCACACCACTAGGATCATGGCGGACAATTTCAAGGTCACAAAAATTTAGTATGCTGACATCAAAAGCGCCGACACAGAGAGGACATTCTGATTTAGGGTATTATTCTGTGCTAGTGTCAAGGAAAACTCATTGAGGTTAGGTAAGATATCTGTGACGTTTACAACAGTTTCCTTTTAATTATCAGAAATATCTACTTAAAGTAAAATTAATTATTGATAAAATCAGATTAATGTAATTAACATAAGTTTTAATCTTATCTATTTAAAAATAGAATTTAATATTCTAATATAAATATATTGGCAGGCGCGTGCTGGGACCCTGCAGAGGGCTTTGAAATTTTGGGAAAGGCCCCTAAAAATACCCGTGAAAATTTTTTTAACTTTTTCAAGCTTATACGATCTAAAACGATAGAACTTTAAGTGGAGAAAATAGGCAGAGCTACAAAACTCAAAACATGAGAAGTAAAATGTATTCAAAAATATTAGTTATTTATTGTATAAGTATCGAACGTAGCATGTTAGTCACGAAAGAAAAAGTTTAACCACGACGCCCGTAGAAATAGTGCAAAACAACCTTTTGTCCAACACCTCTTTTAAATCTCTTCAACTAATTTTTTTCTGAATTTTTTGACACTAACATGACATTTGATGTACTATTAATAGAATTTAACAATTACAAACAAGCCTTCGACTCCGCGACATTTCTATTTCTCTCTCACAAGTGAGTGACTAATGATGAACTTCCTTTATTTGAAATAATTTTAGTTTGTAGTAATATGCTTAATTTGAGAAGGTGTTGGATAATAGCTATTTATATAGCAAATATATAATTTGACGAGTCTAGTTTTGTGAGCGACGTCAATAATAGTTATTAATGTATTAAGGGCATAATCAATGGATTAATTACAGCTGAGGAAATGTTCAAAGCGCGACTCAAAGCGGAGAGATTTACATTTCTGGATGGCTATAAACAATCGTGATTATGCAAGTGGCATATACAACATTTTATTTTATTTTGGTTCTCAAAATGGACAAAATTGAAGGATTCAGTATTTTGGCTACAGACTACTATGTCATCGTTGTGCTGGTGCTGTGCATTTTTGATGTGCTATAGTTTCTATGCAGGTTGTTGGTGTTGCTATACCATATTGTTGGTGTTTGTTATACTGCTTAGCCACTTTATAGGCGATCGAGCCACAACAGCCATATTACGCCCGCTATTGAGGGCCAATAAACACGATTATGGTTCTAAAATGGAATAAAGTGAAATTATGTACTAATTGTATACAAAGATTTATGTTCGACTGCTGAAATCGAGTTTATACATTTGAAGTCTATACGGTAACAGAAAGAAATTTGACATTAGAGTGGCTTGGTGGATCTTGACAAGCAACGCAGAGATACCAAATGTTCTTACAGCTGCGTAAACGAGTTGTTAATAATTTTAGTTTAGAAAATTAACTTTCACAAGATATTTGCATTTGCTTAGTTAGGATTGTGAGAACAAAATTGGATAATTTAGACTCAGATTCTGAATTCGCTTAATTGCGTAAATCCTAAATTCACCGAATTGCTCAGTTGCAGTATAGGTCAAATTCATTTTAGCAATTGAGCGAATTTGGCATCTGAGTTTCTTATACACATTGAATATAGTAGACTAGTCCCCTCAGATAATATAAACCAATCCCATCAATCACTTTTCAAAATTTGAACCAATCAGAGTCAAATACAGCGAATATTTTGCACTAGTGCAGGAGTCTGCAGACCGCAGCTCGCGAGCCGCATGCGGCTCTTTACATAGAACATTACGGCTCTCCAACTCATAGCTGCCGAACAAACTCAAACAGTCCAATCACTCATACATAAATCACAAAGCAAAAATTCTTTGTCTTTGACTTTTTTGCACCGCCCCGCCATTTATTAAAGAACCGCACTCGCGCCCCTCTCCTCTCCTCTCCACCCAAATTCTCGCCGGCGTTGGCACTGCCCCCGCCGCAATCGCTCATTTGGCATTCCGCCGCCGCCCGCTGTTCGCTCGGATGTGATAGTCACTAAATACATATAATCTGCTTCACTTGGTACTTTTAGCACCTGGTAAATTATACCCACAGATGCCCTGCACACTGATGAATAACTTTACATACAAATAGTATGAAAAATAGATTTTTTATTTATTTTTTTATGAGGAGCTTAATCTCGTCCTCACACAAATTTGACAAGCCTGTTTTGTCATTAATGAAAAATGACAGTCAGGTCACTTAGCAACTAGATTTTCAATTTTTATGAAGTAAATTAGAATTGATAACATGTTTAACCTTATGGACTATAGTTTTGATGTCACGTCTTTACCTAACTACTAAAATTGTCTTTTTCTTGGAATAAAGCCACAACACTTTGCTCTGCTTTTAAATCACTTTGGTTTATAATGCACTGATATACTTAAATTCCTTTAGCGTCTCACTAATTGTCTTTCGATCGGCTGCCTTCCATTTTTCATTGCTCTTTGCAATTATTATTTTGCTAGCACGGTTTCGTTTACCTTTCAGCTAATTTGCCGTTTGCTTACACTTTTAATACATAATGCTCATATACTTTCTGTATTTAACACATAATTCTGTACCATTTTATTCACATTATGTTTGACGTAACTAAGCTCAAATCCGTCAGTTACAAATTAAATTGCATTGGCCCTTCTGAACATTTATCATATCTGAAACTCTGAACGCAACCATTCTGAAACCTGCTTTATTTCATGCTAACTTTTATCCCTCAAATTATTAGTTAGATACTGCTGCTCACATCAAGTGCACTTATTAATGTAAAGTAGATTATCGTGCAATAAATAAAATATTTAATTCTGTGCTCATTTTGACCTTATTCATTTAGGTAATTAGGCAATCAGAATTGCTATGGGCAGTAAACCATTACAATATATACAGAGAAAATACATGATGCGGCTCTCTAAAAATTTACAGAATCTGTTTACTTAACTTTTGGCTCATCTAACTCGAAAATCTGCCGACCCCTGCACTAGTGCAATACCCGGGTATTTGCACAACTGCAATATCTAATATTTGCGGGAAGAAGAGCAAACCAGCTAGGTACACAAGAAATTTCATAAAGAAAACTGAAAACTCTTTAAAAATGAATAGTGTAGTTAGTATACAAAGGATGACATTTCATCGAGGAATAGGCTTGCAATATTCCCTGCGTGCATTCTGTATAATTCGAGTATACAGAATGCACCAGGGATACAACTACTGAATAAAAACCACAAATACTTATGATATACAACTAATGCACGTCAGATTGCGAAAACAGGGACTGGATTTGCCTAGGGAATTTCACGTTTAATGTCAGTGTCAAGATTTTCTTCACTTTCTTGTCCTGATTCATCTTGATCAGTCTTTAGCTTTAGCTGTCTCATAAATGTTTTCAAAATTTCTTTTTGGTAACTGAGGCCACAGTTTGGCAAACATCATTAACTTTTTCTTGATTTTTTTCTTTTTAGAGGGCTGAAATAACTTCACAAATTCTGTTGAATGAGTTTGTCGGCATACTTTCAATAATTTCAGAAAATCTAGGAGGATCGAAGCATTCTAAATCACCATAAAATAATCCATGATCCACAAATCTGGTCTCTAAACTGACTATAATTTGCTCCATCACGAAATCATTAATGTGGTCAAACGAAAGTGATCTTCATTTTGATACTTTATATTTTGAAATGAATTATTGTAAGAATAGTCCTAGGGCCGGGCAACTCAGGGCCTACCGGGAAATGTCCGGTAGCCCGGCGGGCCAGTACGCGCATGTACATTGGTAAACAAACAATATAACAAAAATTCTTTTATTCAGAACCAGATATTGGTAAATCTGAATTAACTGATTCTTCTGTTAAGAAAATAACAGGAGGTGGAACACTCTGAACAGGCAAATCCCCCATCTATTTTTTTCCAATCCTGTAAAATTAATTTTTCACAGTGAACAACACTGTTATTCCACATTTCAGCTGTGAATTAGTATAAACCTTCCTTCCACACACTTTTGGTTCGCGTACATCCTTCTAGATCTGATACTGTCCCATAATTGTTTTTTAAGCATATTGTCATCAAACTGCACTTTATGTTTTATCAACCAGTCTTTGTAAGACTGCTTTGAAGAATTAGAATTTGGAGGTTTCTCTAGTTTTAATGTATGATATACCTGGAATAAGTTGCTCTTGAACCCATTTTTTAAATACTTCACCATTCATTGTATGATGGTAATCACGATGTTCTAGTTTTGTATCCGAAAGCAAGCTACAACCTTCTAAAAAACCGTATTTGCATCTGCATTCAACATGGTAAATCGTCGTCCTTCACTTTTCATGCGTTTTGGATGAGCTCTTTTGTCATCATCATGTGTCCAAGTTCGAAAAAAAATTCATCAAGACCTAATAACTAACCTAAACCGCTAACCTGAACCGCCTAGAGCGCAACAACATTGCTTTAAAAATTACGAGACGATAGCGGCACCCACAAGATTTTTACATTGAGAGAAAAAATACAACCGGACCGTATATTGAACTTGACCCAAACCTTTTTATTCATTGTAGTAATTTATAACAGCTTGTTTTTCGCGAGCAGTTAACAAAGCCTTTGTACGTTTACCCTCCATTTCAGTCATTTTAAGTTTTATCATGTAATGCTACATGAAATGACATTTGTGTGAAACAAAATTTTTGAAAAAAATTTAAAAATCACAAGTGCAGTGTAGCCAACCAAGTTAATAAACTTAAGTGCAACCGGAATTTTTTTACCACCAACAGAATGTCAATCTGACACCGTAGATGTCAGATGAACAGACTATATGAATCAAGAATGTGAGGTTAGTTAGTTTTAATAAATTAACGGATTTGTAGAATAATAAAACTTCTGCAAATTGTTACAACCATAGCTAGTTTCCTAAAATATAAAAATGATCAACCAAATCAGTTAAAAGAAAATGACTCATACCATGAAAGCTACAAAATAAAAATGTTTCTGGACGTGTAACATGAGCGGCAGTAGATGAAAACTCGGTAAGTTGAATAACATTCTAGCATCTACAAGCATTACCAATGCAATATATTTAGAAGGGGCAGAGAGGAAGAGGACGAATTTGATGGATATGATTCTTATAAAGACCCAGAAGACAGGAATTTAGGTTTTGAAGATGGGGAAAGCAAAGAAGAATGTATAAATGCAAGACGGAGTTATCAATTGTAGCACAAAAAAACAGCTAAACAAAAATATTTAAACGCCCCTAGGGCAGTAAATATTAAAAGAAAGAATTCTAATCTACTATATTATAACTGCATAGGGAAAAAAGTAAAACAAAGATTATTAAATTTAATTTGCACAATTTTAAGTGTAAAAATTTATTTTTCAATAAATTAAAATTATTGTTTAGGATATAATCTAAGTCAAAGAATTTTGAAAATAATCTTTATCTATATACTATATATAAATGAATCCCTATTTCCCTTGGTCATGGCATAACTTGAGAACGACTTTACCGATTTCATTCATATTTTTTTTAAAGTTTTCTAATACTCTGTAGAAGGTTCTTACGGGAAGAAAAATTAAGAAAATTGCGCAGAAAATTGGAAAATTTCAGAAAACTTAACGACTATTTAACTTTCGCGCGTTTGACAGTATTTAGAGGGAACGAGGCGGGGCGGGGCGGGGAGGGAACAAGACGGGGCGGGCTAGGGAACGAGGCGCAGCGGGGCGGGGCGGGACGGGGACGGGAAAATTGACGGGGACGGGAAAAGGGACGGGGACGGGAAAAGGGACGGGGACGGGAAAAGGGACGGGGACGGGAAAAAGGACGAGGACGGGAAGAGGGACGAGGACGGGAAGAAGGACGGGAAGAGGGACTGGGACGGAAAAAGGAACGAGGACGGGAAAAGAAACAGGGAAGGGGAAAGGGACGGGGACGGGATGGGATGGGATGGGATGACAGGAAATAATTAGTCATTATTTAATAAACAAATAACAAACATCGCGCGTACGAAGTCGCGGGTAACAGCTAGTATTTTATATTAATGATAATTTTTATTATTGAATTAATAAAGATCAATAAGTCGTAACATAATTTTTTATATAATTACAAGACGTTTCACAACTTATGGTGGCTTCATCAGTTGTTGTAAAATGTTATATTTAAAATTGAAATTACATGTTAATACATTATAGTAGATTTGGAATTGGTGCAGATTAATGACATTTTTTATATTTTTACATTTAAAAAAAATTAATTAAATTATTTTATTATTAGCATGCCAGCACATTTTTTTAATGTGCATAGTTTAATGTACTTTAATAATAATTTTTTTTTAAATGTAAAAATATAAAAAATCTGCTATAATGTAAATACATGTAATTTAAATTTTAAATACAACATTTTAAAACAATTGATGAAGCAACCATAAGTTGCGAAATGTCTTCTAATTTATAAATTTATTTCTATTAAAAATTAAACACTGTAAGCTGCGAAGAAAAAATATATTTCCACAGAAGAAAATATGCATGCATAATATGTGCTGCATCCAATCAACAAGTAAATGCAACTTAGCAATAGTTATCCAACAGTTGAAAAAGTAGATCAATTATCACTCGTAATTTAAAAATGCACACACCCTCAGCGGCTCGGTGCGCCCGGCACCCCGACACTGTGTAAACGGTATAAGGGATTACAGATTATATATACCGGGTGTCCATTTTCAAAGTCAAACATAGGCAATTAACATTAATGCATTCACTCGTTTTTCATTGAAATTATTCATTTTTCTGTAGATAATTTTAACAGACGTTGACAGAAAATACCTGATTTACGCCAACTAATTACCAATTGCTATCGAACTTGAAAAGCAAGGCATGGCATATTTAAAAATTCCCAAGTTTTAAATTAGTATTTTAAAATAAAAATCGCAACTTGAATATTATTATTGGTATCATTTGATGCGTAATAATTTTATCTTTCCATTGATACCATTAACTTTCCTCTAAGTTGAATTGGCGAGCAGGAATCAACAAAAACGTTCAATACAATGTTAATCGCTTATGTTCGACTTTGAGAACAGACAGCCGGTATATATAATATCACTAGTCTATCATTTTGTCGAGCTCACCAATGTTTTTGCAAAAAGCATGAGTGATCAGCAAGAAGAAATTAATTATCTAGGAATATTCACTGCACATTAGATACCTATTCGGTAAGAATATTGCCTTACGTACTATTTTCGCAAGAAATAAATATTTTGTAATGTTTAACTAGCATAAAATATCGCTGAAGTACACAATGCAAAACTAAAATAAAGAGTCTCACACTAGGTATTGCTTGTTTCAATATGTAGGGCGATATTCTAACTTTTAAGTATTTAACCAGTTATTTTAAGAATTACGGTTCATAAGCAGTATCAGGAAATACGAGGTACATAAAAGATAAGGGCACATTTTTGATATACAGGGAGTGAAGTGTTACGGCATTAACACTCTTTTCCCATATTTAAGTGACAATTACCTATTTATATGCGTACCTACCTGAAGCCTGTGATATAAATCTGCAGAATCAGACAAACCAGCTCCTCACTATTGTGGCAGATGCTACACTTGAAGTTTCGCTCTGGTTCTGAAAGAAGAAAAGATTGATATTACAAAAGCTTTTTAATCAGTTGCTTGCTAAAATATAGTCATTTAGAAATATTGTTTGCAGTCATATACATACCGAACACAGTCTAAAATACAATCGGGTAGTATCTAGGCCTCGAAGGATTGAGAATTGTACCGAATTTGCCAGATGCATATAGTGCACCCAGTTTATGAGTTGATGATGGACAATTCACGCCAACAAATGCACAGTTTAAGTCTTGTTCGAGAGATATGTTCTGAAATTATTTAATCAAATTTCTGTATCAATACACCATTTGGCTAATGATTGCTACATGGTAGACTTCCTATGGTTTAACTTTCACAAATGCCTATTATCACTAATATCAAAAACTGTATTAAAACAACGATAACAACTACACCATTTCCATTTGCAAACAACGTCGCCATATTACCACAGACAAGAAAGGAAATAAAGACCTCACTCCCTTACTCAAAAGAAGGGGCAGGAACTTGCGCGACACCTGGCGTTACTGACAAGACTTAGGACAAAACAAAATACCAAACTTTATAGATCACTGTAATTTTGTCGCTACACTACGCGAAAATTGGCGGGAATTTAAATTCAAATTTGTGTGATACAGTCGCGGTCAAAAAAACCGGAACACTTTTTTTGACCTAATTTTCAAAATGCGAAAACAAGTGCGAACACTGACAATTCTAAATAATAATTATCATCAGAAGTCGTTGTTTAGATCTGAATAATGACATTTGATGATTACTTCGACACGAAGTGTACGAAGTATTGAAATTCCCTCATATCGAAAACCACTCTGAGTCAAATATCTCTAAAATTCGAGCCAACCGACTAACGAACCCACTATATCAAATCTCCGTCTCGGCGGAGCGGATCTTTTGGTGAAGATCCCAGCCCGCTAGATCAATCCCCCGCATTGGGGGGTGCCTAAACGTGCTGTGCGGGGGATGTATGTTCGTATGTGTACACGATTCCAGTCGCCAGGAACCTTCCTGAAGTCTTGGATCGTTTTCATACGATAGGTCCTCCGAAAATGAAGGCAACATCAACTTTTGAGCTATGGTCGTCGGCAAAAAAATTTTTTTTTTGTTAAATAACTGGTTCATAGCATTTCATTGTATTAGCGAAACGGAGTGATGCTGAGTATCGAAGTATTCTTGGAAAGCACGGAAGGGCGCTTTTCTTGGGTGGGGGGTACCGTATATTTTATTAATTAGAATTGTCTTGGGTCAGCCAGTTTTCGCATTTTGAGAGTTAGGTCAAAAAAAGTGTCGTTTTTCTTGGTCGCAACTGTATTTCCTTATAATAACTAGTGAAACTACTTATATGAATATTTTCATTTGAATTTTGTATTTGCATTTTTATTGACAAAATTAAGCAACGAGAGCTGATTTGGCAGAACTTGCAAACAAATTTAAATTCAAATTATAAGTGAAGTTTCATAGCAATTTCATCAGCATTTTATATTGAAAACGAACGTCTCTGGGAAACTGCAGGGCAAACATACTTACAATCCAGTTTTTTCAAGAATGTTTAGCGTTAACACCCTTGTTTATAACCTTGTTGATCTAATGTGGCTACATATTTAATAAATAAAATTAACTGGCCCTGGTTAGTACTTTTATTAATATCTAGTCTACCTAAACATTTTAAAGTTGCAATTGGCATACACTTAATACTTATGTCTAGACATTTGCATTGCATTTAAATAAAATGAAGTTAAGTACTACAAGTAACTCATTTAAATCTTATACAAACTTTTTTGATAGAATCACAACAAATATTTTAATGCAAGATTGTACAGTAAATGTTATAGCATTTTACTTTAATGTAGTAACTCACTGAATTTTTAAATTTATAATTCGCTATCTACTAAAACTCCAGTAAGTTACTTTTTCTCAATACCTAATACGTATGTGTCAGGATTTTTCATTCAATAATCAAATGTAGAAATACGTCAATGTTATATATAATATTAATATGAATTTTTCAACAGTAGAATCGCGAGAACTCAACTATTGTTTTAAAGATTATAATTTTATAAACAATTTGTTACTTAAATTAAACAAGAAGAAATTGACGAAAAGACAAGCGCTTAACGTGAGGGTTTTTTAAATAAAAAAAATTAAATCTGGCTAGACAAGAGTTTTGCACGAATGATCTTTGATTGAAGAATTAACTTAATAAATTATAGAGAAACGTCAATACGTTAAATTTTACATTTATTAAAATGCAAAAGTAACGTGGTTTTCTTTTCAGTGTACAAATTCTGTTATAACTTGTCTCCAATTTATAAGATTAATTAACTTTGAAAATATTTGCTATTTTTCAATAAAAATTAATTTTTCAATTTTTTTACATCAGCATGAAGAAGAAAGCCATGGAATTATTTATTTTACCAAAACAGAACATGGTAAATCTGTTAACTAGTTTTGCTTAAAAGAATTATTGAAATCTAAAATTATATACAAATACTAAATTAATCAAAAGTCTGCTCTCTACGTTTAAGCCGTTTAAAATATTTAACAGTAACTAACTCTTTAAGAGGATCTTGGTTTTTCTTTACTCCTTGCAAAACCTTTGCTATGTAATATGCTATTAATTCTATTTATATTATCTAAATAAAACTATATCTATACTTCTATGCTTCTGTGTACGTTGTTGCGACAAGAAAGGGTAGTTTTGCTCTTACGAAGTAACTGCATTTGCTTCGGCATTAATAATCTTGGACTTCATTTTAGCAGCTGCCTTTTTCAGCTTCAGCACTTCTTTGCGTAGCATACTCTCATTAGATGTTAATGAAGTCCGACTAGCTGGTAGTGTTTTGACAATTACTGGTAGTCTTCTCCTGGCTACTAGTGAACCTAAAACAATATTGACGACCATTAAAAACATAAAAACAACCTATAATTTTGTTGTAAGTGTAGCTATTCCAGCAAAATGCTACAAAGTTTGTAGAAATGTTCAAATATAATTTTTGAAAATTAAAACTGCTCCTTCATGGCGCAAAATACAAATTTGAATATTTTCCCTGTTTACTATTGCCAAATATGTCTGTCTTGTTTTTCCTCGTAATCCGTAATGCTTCAAAGTGAGATAGATACAGTTACACTAAGAGTTATTTGGTAAAAATGGGAAAAAGAAAACACCACAAAAAAGTAAACTTGGAAATCTACCCTTTTTAAAGTGGATTTTAAGCTTTTTCTTAAAACAAAAAGTAGTAAATTCTAGAACTGTGCTTAAATAGGTCGTAATATGACCCTAGCAAAAAACTTTGACCTCAAATTCAACACCTGCTGGCAACAAGTATTCATATTCTATGCCAATTATTTCCTCTTGCCAAATTTAGGATTGAAATTTGAAAAATAGCCAAGTAAAATTGTACCTGATCTTGGTTCTTCAGTGATCTCCAGAGCTGCACTAGGTAATGTCGACATTGTTCTCATCAACTTTGCAGCACATCCCACCGATGTGACCTCACCTGCAACTAAATTTAAAAATTGGCAATATAGAGGTTATATATGTTGATCTAATATGTTCTCTTACAGTGTATGTCAACATACGGCACTTTCTGCTTTGCTGTTGTCTTGTATCTCTTTGGCAAATCTTGCCGCAATACACTCAACTCTTCACCGGTGGGGCTTGAAGTTGATCGCAAAGATGCATTAAACGTTGCTATTATTTCTGCAAATACCATCCATCCATCCAATGGCGCTACAGCCCGAGTCGGGCCTTGGCCTCCTCAATTTTCTGCTTCCAACTATCACGATCATTTGCGGCTCTTTTCCAATTGGGTAGTGCTAACATGGATTGTGCATCTTGTTTTACTTTGTCTTCCCATCGCGCCGCTGGTCTTCCTATCGGTCGTTTGCCTTCCATTTTCTTTTCCATAACTTTCTTGGCCACTCTTGTTTCGTCTATTCGTTGAACATGTCCGGCCCATTTCAGCCTTTGTAATCTTATGTATGTAGCGGCATCAACTTCTGCATAGAGCCGGGCTAGTTCATGGTTGTATTTGCTTCGCCATTGGTCATTTTCGTTAGTTGGTCCAAAGATTCTACGCAATATTTTCCTCTCAAAGGCATTTATAGTCGATTCTGCTTTTTGTGACATTACCCACGTCTCACTTCCATAACATAGTATTGGTCGTATTATGGTTTTGTATAGTCGCAGCTTTGTGTTTCTATAGATATTGTTTGATTTCATTATTCTTAACATGTGAAAGTATGCTTTGTTTGCATTGGTTACTCTTCTTTGTATCTCTCTTGCTTCATCATGTTTGTTCGAGATTGTGGATCCTAGATACGTAAACTCATTTACTACCTCAAAGTTTTGGTCCCCTATGGTTAGATTCTGCCTGTTTGCCCGATTGCTCCTTGATTGTATTAAAACCTTCGTCTTATTTTCATTTACTTCTAAACCTATGCCTTCTGCTGCCTTCTCGAGTTCAATGTAAGTCTCTTTCATGTAGGCCATGCTTCTGCCAAGTATATTTATGTCGTCCGCATATCCCACTATTTGTTTAGATTTGTGCAACAGTGATGCGTTAGTATCGACATTGATTTTTCTCACTGCGTATTCTAGCGCTAGATTAAATAGCATCGGAGCTAAACCATCCCCTTGTTTCAGTCCCTGATTTACTTTGAAAGGCTCCGTTAGTTTTCCTTGTATTTTTACGCAGCTTTCGGTGTCGTTCATAGTAAGTTTTGTTAACCTTACTAACTTAGCTGGTATTCTAAAGTCTAGCATAACACTGTACAGCTTCTCTCGATTTATACTGTCGTACGCCTGCTTAAAATCCACGTACAGCTGGTATACGTCGACATCGAATTCCCAGCATTTCTCTAGAACTTGCTTCACTGTGAACAGTTGATCCGTGGTTGATCGTCCCGGTCTAAAGCCCGCTTGGTACTCCCCTATTATGTCCTCAGAGTGTGCTTGTAATCTACCTCTTAGAATGGTCGTGAAGATCTTGTATGCTGTGCTAAGTAATGAAATTCCCCTAAAATTGTTACAGTTTAGCTTGTCACCCTTCTTGTGTACTGGGCATATAATGCTAGTTTTCCATTCCTTAGGCATCTTTTCTGTTGTCCATACTTTACTGATGATGTTTGTTATGGCGGCCGTCGTGTGTGCTCCACCATGTTTTAATAGTTCTGCCGGAATATTGTCCACTCCGGGCGATTTGTTATTGGATAGCGAAGAGATAGCTCTTGTTACTTCTTCTTCGGTTGGTGGTTCGGAGAGTGCTTCTACAGCTGTCGCTGCTGTTAGCCTTTCGTCTTCAACTCCGGTGCCAGGGTTTTGTTCTTGTTTTGGGTTCAGAAGTTCTTTGAAATATTCTCTCCATCTTTTTTCTATTTCTTTCTCGTCGCCAATGATCTGTCCTTGTTTGTCCCGGCATAGGGTGGTACCAGGTTTGTATCCTTTTCTAAACATGTTCACTTGTCTATATGCTTTTCTAACATGGTTTGTTTTGAAGTTCTCTTCGATGTTCCGTAGTGTTTCATTGATTGCTGCTCTTTTTTTCCGTCTGAGAAGTTTATTTGTGACTTTCCTAATTTCTTCGTAGCTGGCTTTTTGAGAGCGGGTTGGCCTGGCTGTGTATAGATTGTATGCTTTGTTTCTCTTAGCTACTGCCTTTTCGCATTCCTCATCAAACCAGTCATTGCGCTTTGTTTTTGGTTGGTGCCCAATTGTTTTTTCTGCTGCTTCCTTTATTGTTGTTTTGAGTCTTTCCCAATCCTCATCTATGTTTTGATCTTCACTATGGGTGATGTTTTGTCGCTTTTGCAGGATTTCTTCTAGTTTGCTTTGATATGCTTGTCTGGTTTTCTCTTCTTTAAGATTTTCTATATTATATTTTGTTGCTCTTTTTCTGTGTTCTGCTCGCCGGTTGTTGATTCGATTTCTAAAAACGGCTTTGACTAGGTAGTGGTCCGAGTCTAGGTTCGCTCCTCTATAGGAGCGGACATTTAGGATGCTTGATGCTCCTCTTTTTTCTACAGCTAGGTGGTCGATCTGATTAAATGTTACCCCGTCTGGGTGTTTCCACGTTCTTTTGTGTATGCTTTTGTGGAGGAAGCAGGTCGAGCTGATCACCATGTTTTTCAAATTCAACACCTGCTGGCAACAAGTATTCATATTCTATGCCAATTATTTCCTCTTGCCAAATTTAGGATTGAAATTTGAAAAATAGCCAAGTAAAATTGTACTTGATCTTGGTTCTTCAGTGATCTCCAGAGCTGCACTAGGTAATGTCGACATTGTTCTCGTCAACTTTGCAGCACATCCCACCAATGTGACCTCACCTGCAACTAAATTTAAAAATTGGCAATATAGAGGTTATATATGTTGATCTAATATGTTCTCTTACAGTGTATGTCAACATACGGCACTTTCTGCTTTGCTGTTGTCTTGTATCTCTTTGGCAAATCTTGCCGCAATACACTCAACTCTTCACCGGTGGGGCTTGAAGTTGATCGCAAAGATGCATTAAACGTTGCTATTATTTCTGCAAATACCATTATATGTTAATTATTGCAGCAATTAACATGTATATTTTTAATAGCATACCTCTCACTTTTTCTGGAGTCCCAAGCTTTTCTTGAGTGGAGTAACAAAAACAATTTTCTGAAGTTGCATCTTCGTGAAATTCTGAAACATATGTTTGATTATCGGAATGAGAAAATCGCATTTACAATACACATAACGTTAATCATAAAACAACATCTATTGCAAATTCGAATATTTTAGATCGCCAGTTATGAAAATTATATTAAAAATGAATTACATACCTGCTAAATTTGCCCATTGTATCTTTGCAGAACAAAGGAAAATTCGTCTCCACCAAATATTTCGAATATTTCATGCCGCGGAACTTCACCATTATCGCAGCCCGGCACACAACACGGTTTCTTCTTTGAGCTACCTACGAATTTTGTCCAGGAACCAGTCAAACAAATAAACTCAAAGATGGAGCCGAACAAAGCCAAATATGAAATATGTGCTGAATTTGCAGAATCGGGGATTTACCGCAGAATTACGCTTCGTGTGAGAAAGACCCATAAAACGAACATGCGCAATAGTTGAACTAATATCACGTGCGTAACAAAAGAATAGGCTGTCCTTTTTCCGCGCGCATACCTACTGCCACCTGTACTTACTGAAATATACTACTAGCAGGGGCCCACTCGGCCTATTTCAGTTACCACTGCCGCATATTACATTACAAGCGTCGTTTCTTTCCAAGCCAAAAGAGTTGCCGTATTCTTTATAATCTACTCAAGTGCAAGTGACCTACTGCATAAAAGTAACAAGAAATAGAATCTTATATTTTCAAGGCTGTTTAAAGTGTCTATTTATTATTAACATTTTACAATACGGTAAAAGAATTTTAAAATAATCATGAAACGGAACAAAATAAAAAATCCAGTTTTTGATGTCTCAACTAACACCTATTGTGAATTTTAAATGTAAATTGTCTTCACTGATTGATAACAAAGCCACAACACAAGATATGTAGACTAATATAATTCTACAAGGATCGATTGAAGCTTCTTGCGGAGGCCCTACGCACAGTGGGGGTCCAAGCATGCAGTAGTCTTGTCTAAGGCAGTAATAGTAGTCGAAGCAGGACATTTGGGCGCCGCCGTTTGAGCGCCGGCCGTTTGGGCGCCGGGGCTTTTGGGCCCCGCCGATTGGGCGCTAGACATTTGAGCGCCGAAATTTAGAAATATTAAAAATAGTCCACGATTCTTCTGTT
Source organism: Agriotes lineatus (assembly GCA_940337035.1). Taxonomy (NCBI): domain Eukaryota; kingdom Metazoa; phylum Arthropoda; class Insecta; order Coleoptera; family Elateridae; genus Agriotes; species Agriotes lineatus. The sequence continues at coordinate 93,718 of CALNHX010003675.1, forward strand.
ATTTATCGTAAATATGATTTTTTGCAAGCAATTTCAAATGACATTGTTCACGGTGTAATAGATTTGATATAAATGTATCTATTTTAGTAAATTTACAATTACTCCACAAAATGTAACACAATCAACTTACGGCTTAGGTAAAAATGAAAACTTCTGCATTTATAATCTTAAACGATTCCAGAAAATTAAAAAACAAATATCATCCTGATAGTAATTATTTATTATATAACAAGTAAAATCAGGTTACACTGACTTAAATAGTATACATATAGTCACATAATAAAAAATAGAACTACCATACAATCCACAACCAGTTTTTGTTGAAAACTTTTGCATTTATAATCTTAAACCATTCCAGAAAATTAAAACAAATATCATCGCCATAGAAGTTATTTATTATATAACAAGTAAAATTAGGTTACAGTTACTTAAGTAGTCACATAATAAAAAAGTAGAACTACAATATGCCTAGACCTAGTTCATTAACAAACAAATTAACAAACAAACAAATAATCTACCACAATTACAAGAAGGCATTATGTAAAATTATTAAAAATAATTAAGTAACATTATTAGAAGTTTCAAACTATTTAAAAATGTATACTACTGGCGCCCAAACGTCCGGCGGTCAAAAGTATGGCGCCCAAACGGCGGCGGCCAAAGGGCGGGGCCCAAACGGCGGAGCCCAAATGTCGCGTACCGAGTAGTAGTAGTATAGTCATATTTATACCCATTCGGAGTCACGTGATAATCTAGTGACTTTACGTATGTCGATTCTTAAAAATGCAGTTTTAGGGTAATAAATGTTTTGTAGGTTATCATCACTACTCATTATACCATCATGTCCGATAGTTTCTGTTTATTTTCAGTATCCTGCTCAACTAATTTAAGTTTAATTTATGTTTTATTACTTTTATCTCAGTAACTTACATGAAAAATATAATCTGACAGATTAGAAACGTCAAATTTTAAAATTATTTTTCTTAAGCGACATTCCTTTTTTTCGATTTTTTTCAATTTAATCTGATTTACTATACATGAACAGTGACAGGTAAAAGCCAAGTGACTCCGAATGGGTATAAAACACGGTCCCGAATGGTGTAGCTTGAACAAGCGTCCACGTTCGATCAGCAGAGTTAAGCAACGCTGTCTCTGGTCAGAACTTGGATGGGAGTTCCACTGCTGCATCTCTCGGCGCCTCGTGGTACGGCTATCACGGAAAAAAGTTGGTCCCGGCGGTCATACAACATCATGACAGTCGTTAGTGGGGTTGGAAGTCCTCATAACTGCACAGCGACGCCTATAATTGGCCTAACGGCTGTTGACTACAGTAGTGAGTCGTCCAAAGTCAGAAAAACTATGCATAGCATAGCCGACGCTGTATTAATCTCAATCAGTATGGCTTTTGCCAATATAAAACTACTGAAGATGCAATAATGTGTAATTTTACAAAAGCACTTGACTGTGTGAATCATACAATATTAATAAAAACAGTCACAATGCTTCTTCTGAAATAAGAGGATGGATACTATAATGATTCGAATTGTATCTCTCTAACCGGACACAATGAGTGTGATGGGATTAGCGAAAAAAGTTGTGATCCAAAAGATATCACTAGTGCAGCTTTGAACGTCCAATCTTCGACCCATTGCTCTTCTTAATGTATATTAATGACATTACCTTTTCTTAACAACTAACAATTCACAAAGGTGTTTATTTTCTGACAATGCTAAGATACTACTCTAAAACACATTTTTTACATATTTATTGCGGTTACTCGAATTATTATTATTAAAATTGAATTTCGGCTTAGATCGCTTATTCTTTGTAGACAAACACTCACCATTTTTTGCCTTAATATGTTTTGCACCCATCTCAAGCAAGGAGTCATATATTCTTTGGTAGCTCGTGTTGTTGGAGTATCTTGTGAACAAAGCTACTTAGCCAAATTTGGCCTTTTTACTGTTTGTGCACCTATATCGACTAACGTTTCGTAAGACATTATCAGAGTGAGAGTCGCTCTAATAATTGGAGGTTGTTATGGAGCTATTTATAGTCCTCTCTTATAGTCTTCCGCCGTGCGGAACGATGTAATGCTGATTGGTTGTGAAAGTTCAATACACTTTAAGTACGTGGGGCGTGACTGGCTGATGTGCCATAGTTGTAAAGTTTTAAGCCGTAAATGACAAGAGTTCAAGTTTTTCCAAGCCTAAAACCATCTTCTGTTTATGTTATTTGAATGTTTTTCTATTTCTACGGTTTCATGTATCACTCGTGGGAAGTAGTGAGGTACTGTGATGCACTCAAATTAAAAGGTGTGTCCATTTGCAAATGTATGCCCAACAACGAATAATTTTGTGATACGTTTGTGTTTGTAATCGCCTTTATGTTCTGGAAGTTCTAGGTTAATGGAAATTTGCCTTTTACTGACCTAAAACCGTTAATAAAATGCTTCTTTAATATTTAAGAATATCGTTAGTTGTGCAAATCGATTATGCCTTTAATTAAAAACTGTGGTGACCTCGACAAGCAAATCCTTACTCCTGAAAAAGAGATAAGTTGTGTTTGTGCTAAATGTCAAATTCCATTACATTCTACTTGCTAGGATCTTATTCGTGTCAATGTTAAACTGCTGGTCTCGAGCAAATACCGGCCCACTATCCATTGCGATAATTGCACTTCTAACTACAATGTAATTTCTGAACTAAAAATATTAATTGAAAAGTCTATTAATTGAATCTGAGTCTTTAAAACAAAAAATGGGGGAAATCCAGGGGGATACAATTGGAAATGTAGTCAACAAAATTCATGTGCGTAATAAAAGGTCATCCAATATAATAATTTACAATATTAACGAGTAGAACGGTCCTGCACTGATAATATTTTTACCCTTCGACAACTTTCAGAAAAAAGGCTTGCGTGTGGCCTAGAAACGCATCTCGCCTTTATCGATCTACATAAAGGGTACGATAGCGTGCCCCTAAAGAAGGTATGTACTACAATGAAGAATGCAAATATAAATATAACATATATTAAAGCAGTAAGAAACTTATATATACCGATATTACTAGTCAAGTTAAGATAGGAACAACATTATCAGAAAAAATCGCTGTAACAAAGGGCCTACGCCAAGCTTGCTGTTTAGCCCCTACTTTATTTAAAATATATCTGCAAACTGCATTAGTACAATGGAAGCGTCATTGTATAAGCCGTTCACGACCTTTTTGGGACAGAGTTGGCTATGATTTTTTCTTTTCATGTTGGACTAACTGATTCGATGATGTAGCGGATGCAATTTTTTTCTGTCAGTGTCTGTTCGACATTTTCTTGCTACCGCATTGCCAGATTTATTATTTTAATATTCGTAAGAAAATAAATGATTTATCGAATGTGTACGAATAATTTTAATTTCCGTCAAAGGAAAAGTGAAAATGCCCAAAATAATTTTGTACAACAAAAAATTTCCATTAAACGATGCTACTTCCAATTTAAAAAGGACAGACCAAATTTAAAAGAACGCGACTAGATGTGGAGACTAGAAACATGGACATACAAATTCAAGATGACTACCTGTATTCGCTGCACTTTGCAGATGATCAGGTGGTGTTCTCTGAGGACAGCATAGATATGAACTACATGCTTAGAAAGTTAAAAACAGAGTAGGCGCGGTGGGGAGTGCAGGTCAACACCGAAAAACGCAGTATATGGTAGTAGGAGGAGAAGGGCAGGACCTGGTTTTAGATGATGGCAAAATTAAACATGTCAATAGATTTAAATATTTAGGAACCACGTTCACGGCTTCTGGAGGTAGTGGAGAAGAAATTAGAAAAAGAATGACGCAGACTAAAACCACAATAAGACAATTACATCCGATACTATGGTCTAAAAGCATATCCACCAAAATAAAGAAAATTATATATGACGTGATTGTCCAGAGCATAGCAACATACGGAACTGAAACATGGGAAATCACAAAAAGAAACACGGAGGTGATGAAATAGACAGAAATGATGTATTGGAAATGCAGTTGTGGCTTAACCGTACTGGACCGAATGGATGGACGTCAAAGAAACAATTATGGACAATATAGAGAAGAAATTGAGAAAAAACAACTGAAATGGTACGGACACGTAACACGTATGCCAACAAACAGATACCCCAAACAAATTCACGAAATGAGAGCTGAGGGCGAAAGAAGAAAGGCAAAGGCCAAGAATTCCAAAAGAGGGAAAACCATCCAAGAAGTAAAGGAAATGGCAAGAACGAGAAACATCCAGGAAATGGATCGATGCACCCAACGCCACCTAGGCATAAGTGGGTTAAGAGAAAGAAGAAGAAGAAGAAGAAGATAGAGAAGAAAAGGCTCAAGTGGTACGGACATGTTCAAAGGATGGAGGAGGAAAGATGGCCACAAAAAATACTTAAATAGAAACCATATGAAAAGAAGAAAAAGAGAAAGACTGCGTCGAACTTGGATTGAGGGCATACGAGAGTCCATGGCAGCAAGAAATCTGGCTGAAGATGAGTGGAGAGATAAAAATTATTGGAAAAGAGGATGGGAAAGACGTCGTATGTGATGTATATTGTATATGCCGTAATGTGTATATAATAATGTAAACTCGCATATATATATATATATATATATATATATATATATATACCGGGTGCTGACTTGCGCGACGCACCATAGGAATTTGCATAGTAAATTCTTTATGTTTAATTATTTGCTCCCTAATTATTTTAGAGCTAAAGTGTAAATAAATTTTTTGTAGAGAAAAAAATGCTGCATTCATTCATAATGTTGTTAACAATTTTTCATTTTCCGGAACCGAAGGAATGCAAAAAATCAAACTAGCATTTTTACAAAAATCAGCGATGCCATGAAATTATTGAAACAAGCCAATGCCAACACAAGTACGTGCGGGGCGATCATGAAGTCACTGCCTTTCTCGATTTGGTGTAAGTTCTGATCCTCATTATGGCACCTACAATTATTTAATAACGTGCCTGTAGTTTTAAACTTAATATATCAGTCTATTAATGGTTGTACTGTTTGGAATTTGCCGATACGGATATTTTACAATAAACAAGGAGCTTACTTAACGAATGTCCACTATAAAACCATTTTTGTTATGGACAAGGTCCAGGTACAGCTGATTGCAAATAAAAGTGGGACAAGTCTTGAGACTACTTTTTGCGTTTTTAATAACGTGTGAAACTTTCTCTAACTTATATTTCCGTAGGTGAATACATCAAATATTAGAAAGATAGAAGCATAAGAAAAGGAACATAATTACGAGTATTTAATATGTTATTGTACTTCATATTACAATATTACATATTAGCTGTCCCACTTTTATTTGCAATCAGCTGTACCTTAGAAACATTAAGCATAGCATAATTAATATTGAATTATTATAAACGTCAAACATCAATGACAAACAAACAAACAACACTTATTGTCGCCCCGCACGAACTTCGTTGGCATTGGCTTGTTTCAATAATTCCATGGTATCACTAATTTTTGTAAAAATGCTGGTTTGATTTTTTGCATTCCTTCGGTTCGGGAAAATGATAAATTGTTAGCAAAAGTATGAATGAATGCAGTATTTTTTTCTCTACAAAAAATATATTTACAATTTAGCTCTAAAATAATTAAGTGAGCAAATAATTGAATATAAAGAATTTACTATGCAAACCCTATGGTGCGTCGCTCAAGTCAGCACCCGGTATATATATATATATATATATATATATACGTCTAACCTCCATAGAGCGACTATTTTTTCGACGTACCCTCCATACAGCGCCAAAATGGTCATAACGCGCCCTCCCCCTAAGGCAAAGATATATAAGTGGCTTTAGTACGCCGCTATTCATCTGCACTCTGGTGGCATGCGCCAGCGCCAATTCCGTTGAACTACGATGCCAAATTTCATTGAGGATTGCCTATACGGCAGGTAAAATATAAGAATTAATTAAATTTAGCTCGCTAATAGAGGTCGCGGATAGGAAACTTGTTAACTAAAATATGTCAAAATAACATCGTCACTTTTCGTTTAATAAGTGTAATTACTCGAAAATATGAGTAACTACAACTATTTCGTGATATCACCAATAAATAATGAGAGTCAAAAAGTCGAAAATTTCCAGCGATTACTGTTCCGAAAAGAACGCGGATTTAAAACCGTGTAATATAGCCTGGATGCACCACTAGAACGTTGACATAACCTAAATTTTGTTTCATAATAATAACCCCAGAATTAATTTATTTCTACTGGGAAAATCTATAGAGACGCAGAAATGGGCACTAGAAAGTGTGGTACCTAGTCAGTTACTCGAATGAAGAGTACAAAATTCATTTTCGCATGACACGAGCTACAGCTTACAAAATAATAGGCAAGTTTTAACAAAGTATATAAATAGCTGTTGTATATTGTTACATTATTTATTTTAGGTTTATTCACAAATTTCAAGTGTGGGCGTTGTGCTGATCGCAGAAGACAATGTTCCTTCCTGAGCATAGAAGCTAGAGCGCATTTTGGAAACTCATCCAAGAGTCGCTGTTAAAACCGCGAGTGCAGTTATAAAAAGACCTATTGTGCGTACTGCCAAGTGAATGCTAGGACAAATGCAACAGTGCCTTTAGCGTTGATTACTCAAAGACATTGACGATTAACAACGTATTATTTTGTATTTTAATGTAATATTTCGCTATTAGGCCGATTACACACTGGAGAAACAAATTTCGTGAAACTCGTTGCATGAAACAGGAAATTTGATTCATTAACGCATAGCAAGTATATTCAAATGAGATGATGCAGACATGTGTTTCTGAAACAGGAGAGCAAAAATTGTTGCGTACACAAGTTTCATGTAACAGGACATGCTCTGTTTCATGATATTTGTTTCGGATATTATTTGAGTTTTGATGCTTAAAATAGTATCGTTTCTGTATTCTCGCACAAGCTCTCGTGTGTGCACCCGCATTAGGGGCACGTTGGTAATAAACCATTTTAAACTCAAAACGTATTTTATTTTACTCGAAACGAAAAGAACGATGCGTGTTGGTGTTAAACATACTCCATCAGCGTACCCTACAGAGAGCATTAAACTTCTTAATTTCTTTAAATCAAATCATAAAGTGGCCAACAGAAGAAAGAATACTAGAAATTAACGAGGGTTTTAAGAGAAAGCAACGCCTTGAAAACGTTTTAGGTGCAGTTGATGGTAGTCACATTGAAATAAATTTATCAGAAAGTGATCCACAATCGTACATCAACAGGAAGGGTTATCCAAGCTTATTATTGCAAGCTATCTTAGAACACGAAAAACGATTCATTGATGTGTTTTGTGGTGAATGGGCTACATTACATGATGCCCGATTGTTGAGAAAATCTGCTTGATATGATAAGAATGTTGAAAACATAACCTTTTTAGTGGATGATTCAGCATAACCCAACTTAGAATGGGTAGTTACACCTTTTCGGGATAAGGGCAAAACATTTAATTATTGGATTTCTGCCACTCGAGTTGTCGTTGAAAATGCCTTTGGATTGCTGAAAGGAAAATTTAGATTTAATGCTATGTGCCAAAATTATTTTAGCTGCATGCATTGTTCACAATTTATGTTTAAATGAAAATGATATCATAGATACAAGTTTGGAAGATTTTAATCAGCCACAACCTGTTGTAGTTAATACTGCTAGTAGTAATATAATGGAAAATACTAGTCGACAACAACAAATATTTAATAAAATGTTTAACCTTTGGTAATATATTATAATAAAGATTACAATGTCACCTTTACTAATGAAACATTTAACTTAAATAAAGTATTTAATAATTAAAATGTAGTCTGTATTCAAAACAGTTAAAAATATTTGTCGTAGGTAGGGCTGGGCGAAAATAACGATATATCGATAATATTATCGATATATATCGTTTATCGATATACCCTTCTTTAAATATCGATGTATCGATATTAAATTTAATATTTCCAGGTTTTGCACATATCGATAAATATGAATAGTTACTTATTGATATTTATCAATAACGACGCAAGTGATATCCTTCTCAATCTCTTTAACACTATCTATGAAACCGGTATAATTCCTAAACAATGGCTAACATCCACATTCGTATTAATACCGAAGAAAGTTAGTGCGAAAGAGTGCACTGACTATAGAACCATTGCACTTATGAACAATGTGTTGAAATTATTCTTAAAGATAATCCACCAAAGAATCTATGCAAAATTAGAGGAGGATATAAGCGATACACAATTTGGTTTCAGAGTAGGTCTCGGAACTCGAAAAGCCCTTTTTGCAGTTAATGTCCTCAGTCAACGATGCCTAGACATGAACCAGGACATGTATGTCTGTTTCATTGATTTTGAAAAGGCATTTGACAGGGTTAGACACGATACCCTCCTGGAAATTCTCTTAAAGAAAAAAATGGACAAGAGAGACATAAGAATCATTAACAACTTATATTGGGGACAGAGAGCCAACATAAGGGTAGAAAATGTGCTAACTGAAGACATTGTGATACGTCGAGGAGTGAGACAGGGCTGTATCCTGTCCCCACTGCTCTTTAACATATATAGTGAAGCTATATTTAATGAAACCCTTGAAGCAGAGGAAAAGGGTATAATTATAAATGGCGAGGCAATCAATAATATTAAATATGCAGAGGGCACTATGCTATTGGCAAGTAATTTAAATGATCTACAATATATTTTAGAAAAGGTAAATAACAGCTGTAATGAAGTGGGATTAAAAATAAATCTTAATAAAACTAAATGGACGCTAATCACAAAACCAAATTAATTTAAACATTACAAACGCGCTGATAGAAAAAGTAGAGGCATACAAATATCTGGGAGCCTGGATAGATCAAACAGAGGATCAGACACCTGAAATAAGAACAAGAATTGAAATTGCCAGAGCATCGTTTGTTTCACTAAAGAAATTACTATGTAGCCGAAATATAAGCATATAATTTAGATTGTGGATGCTTCGATGTTATGTGTTTCCTGTATTGTTGTATGGAGTAGAGGCGTGAACATTAAAACAGAACCACTTAGACAAACTACAAGCATTCGAAATTTGGTGCTACCGCAGAATGTGGCGTATATCTTGGACGATAGGATTACCAACAGAGAAGTCCTTGGAAAAATGAATAAAGAGTGTGAAGTGGTAAACTCAATAAAAGGGAGAAAACTGGAATATCTAGGCCACGTAACAAGAGGAACCAAATACGCCATGCTTCAACTGATAATACAGAGAAAAATAAAAGGAAAACGGAATGTTGGACGTAGACGAATATCCTGGTTGAAAAACTTGAGGGATTGGTTTGGCTGCAGCAGTATCGAACTGTTCCGAGCAGCTGCAAATAAGGTTCGCATATCGATGATGATCTCCAGCCTCCGATAGGAGAAGGACTTTAAGAAGAAAATATTTATCGATATCGATGGGAGTGAAAAACTCGGAAAATTAGGAAAAATAGATTTTTTTTTCCGGATGGAAGAACCGAAATAGAACAATGGAAAAGTCATGTTTCAAAACATACACGCATAGTTTTACGTAATATTACGCCCGGGCAACGCCATTCAGAAACGAAAGCATACGAATCCCATACAAAAATACCATAGAAAATTATCTTTTTGATTTTCCGAATTTGCCGACTTTTCCGGTGGATTTTCTCAAAATTTTCTTTCCTACAAACCTTGTCCTGACCTTTAGAAACACAACAAAAAAAAATAGCCAAATCAGTCAAGCCGTCCTCCAGTGATGATGTAACATACATGCGGCAATTTATATACTTTCTACCCAACAGAAAAGAATGCAGAGTCGAGTTCGGGCGACCAGCCAAATGGAACTGTAAATACGATTTATCAAATTATTGTAGCTTAAAAGTAAAAGTAGTGATTATTAACTGAGGCGAAATTTTTTGTCCCATTTTCTAATTTCAAAAAACGCACCCAGTAGAATATGTATAATTCACCTAGCTTTAAATTGAAGATATGTTAAGATATTAAACGTAACTTTGTTATTAAAGCTCGTAGCTTAACCAGATTTTAAAGAACTGTAAACATAAACGTTTCTAACGCCCTAATACCGTTTGGAAACATTAAAAGTCACCCCTCGGATAGAAAAAAAATATTAACGTTTTACGACAATCGGCGAAAGCGTTGCATGCCACTTACATATCTTCGCCTTGCGGCGACGCCGACGGCACGTTATGTCCATTTTGGCGCCGATCAAAGTTGGCCGAGGATTTTGAAATTTGGTGTAAGGGCCTAAATGTTGATTCTAAACAACTTTTCTTAATAAGTTTTTGTCGTATTTGCCACATAAAAGGCACTTTACTCTACAGAAAAATAGTTTTTTTAAATTTCCAAGGCATACTTGATTTTTCAAAACGAAAATTATGTTAGAAATTGGCCTTTAACCAAGCAGGGCTGAACCCCAAAAAATGAAAATTTCAATCAAGAATTTTTTACTTTTCGCAAGAGTCTTCTCACCTATCCGGGGACACACTGTATATGTTCTGAAAGCCAGAATAAATATACTTTTATGAAGATGTTATTTACAAAAATTTGGTAACATCTTCCTATACACATATAACTGCAAATGTCAATGTTACCATAATATATGGTCTCAACAAGGTTTTACCATAACCGTTCCAGGTAACCATATGGTATATGGCAACAGTATCAAACTTGGGTTTTTGGTTATAATGCAGTATTTTGTGATATAGGTACTAGGTGATATCTAAAGACTTCTGGGTGCAGTATGCACAAAATTAGAGTTTTTATACAAGCAGAAATCTACTTGCCCAATAAAGGGTTAAACTTATAATTAAAAGTGATCGACTTTAAACAAAAACACCTGACCTACCTAATATTTTCTCCTACGCAAGTAAGACGGTTGATACTGTTGCTTCCTGATGAGTAACAAATCTATTTTCAGCGAACCAAAACACATCATAATTATATTGTTTAAGTTCCTGTCGTCGTATCGTATTTCGGTATACCTACGGAATATCGGAGATGAAAAAGTTGCTCTTTGCAGACTTACAGTTCCAGAATTTAGGAACTTTGTGCAATTTAAAAAGTTATGAAGGCAAATGCGTCTTTACAAATGTATCCCTTTTGACTCAATTAATTATCTTCTTGCCTCATTCAAATGCGGAAGCAGAGCGAATATTTTCTATTATGACCGACGTAAAAAATAAAAGAAATAGATTAGAAGAAGATACTTGATAGCACGAAGGCATAATTAAGCCAATTAATAATATACTAATAATATAATGAAAACTAATAAGACTTGGTACAAAGAAATATGTTTTAAAATAACACGGTGACCTTGCGCTTTTGTGTACGAATGACTGGCATCCTGCGTGCCGTATTTGTAAATAAATATTGATTCAGCAACAGGATGCGAATTCGGCTGCATTCCTGGTATTTCTTACATACTTTTAATTTCTTTGTGTGTGTTACGCCATAATTTTAAATGTAATAATTTTAGAAGCACAAATTTTCCAATATGAAAAGACCACTTGTCGTTTATGACTTCAAAACATTTATATTCTTAGATTTCCACTTAATATCGCAAATTGAAGGCTCTTAGAATTTTATTTGTATATAATGTTTATTAAATAATAATAATAATCGTACAGAATAAAAATTAACCTCTTAATGCTATATTTATAATAAGCGTGTCCAAAACCCCTAGATATGAGGCAACGCGCGAAATTAAAAAATGAAGCTATTTTGCCACTTTAAAGACGTTATTTTCCATTTTTGATAAATTTTAACACAAAATTTGAGATCAGCGACCCCAGTGTTGAATCCAGGGGGTCACCGGGAGGAAAATTCCCCCCCGGGCAGTACAAAATTCCCTCCCGGAAACATTACCACTTCATGTTCATGTCTTTTGTATCTATAAAAGAAAGGGTGAATTGCGCCGGAATAGGTAAAAATACCCCCCAGATGTTTCATTTTCCCCAACGGAGTAAACAGTCTGAATTCAACACTGAGCGACCCAAAAAAACCCTATATACGAAATAAAATCCGAATGAAAAAATTTACGCTTTTCCGCCATTTTGAATCCGCCATTTTTTATTTTGGTGGAGTTTTTATGTCAAATTCGTAATCAGCGACCGCAAAATCCTTATGTTATCAAGTGTCAGGCAATTGTTTAAATAAATAAAAGTTATATATTTTTTTAATTAAGAATGTATTAAAAAACACATACTTGTTAATAACAATTGTAAAAATAAAAAGCACACCTTCTCACTCGTGGGGAACTTTTCTATAAACTTTTCCGAAATTAAAAAAAATATATCAAAATCGGTTTTAAGTCAACGAAGTTAGAACCTTTTTTCATTAGTAAATGGACTACAGTGCAATATGGTAGCTTATATATAAAAGGAGAAAATATATGTGACGGGATTTGATACGCTTCAAAACACTTTTGGTTTAATTTATTTGAAGTGACATTACGTGTTTGCTTAACTTACTGTTGGAGGCCAATCTAAAAAAATATTATGCGATATTAGTTTAATACCCTTGTTTAATGCCACAAAAGTTTTTGTCCCATTTTCTAATTTCAAAAAACGCACCTACTGGGATATATGTAATTCACCTAGCTTTAAATTTAAAATATGGTAAGATATCAAACGTAACTTTGTTATTAAAGCTCGTAGCTCAAACAAATTTTAAAGTTACGTTCCTAATACCGTTTGGAAACATTAAAAGTCGCCCCTCGGATAGAAAAAAAATATTAAAGTTTTACGTCTATCGACCGTAAATACACATTTTCGGAAATATCTTGACTTCAGCGCCACCTGCCGGGTTCATTTTTTGTATGAACATTTATCTCTACGTAACCAACGTATATTCCGAATATGAGCTAAATCGAACCGTAAATACACATTTTCGTAAATATCTTGACTTCAGTGCGACCTACCGGGTTCATTTTTTTAATAAACATTTATCTTCACGTAACCAACGTACATTCCGAATATGAGCTAAATCGGACCGTAAATACACATTTTCGTAAATATCTTGACTTCAGCGCCACCTGCGGGGTTCATTTTTTGTATGAACATTTATCTCTACGTAACCAACGTATATTCCGAATATGAGCTAAATCGAACCGTAAATACACATTTTCGTAAATATCTTGACTTCAGTGCGACCTACCGGGTTCATTTTTTTAATAAACATTTATCTTCACGTAACCAACGTACATTCCGAATATAAGCTAAATCGGACCGTAAATACACATTTTCGTAAATATCTTGACTTCAGCGCCACCTACCGGGTTAATTTTTTTTATAAACATTTATCTCCACGTAACCAACGCACACTCCGAATATGAGCTAAATCGGACCATAAATATTTTGTTACTATGCTAATAACTCCTTAGCAACGAGTTGCGTTAAGGTGCATTTAACAGCACAAGTGTTGTTAAGAAAAATAACATACCGATATGTACTTTATTTGCATTTAATCACATGTTGGCAGTACTGACGTGTATTGTTAGTGACAATGTTAGTCTATGTCAAATTCGATGTTAGTAGGTTAGGTTTGGTTTGTTGACACAGACTGACGCAAAATTTAACCTGCAAATCTCAAATTTGACATAACCTGACAGTGCTACCAACAATACAGTATTGAGTGAAACCACCACAGCCATAGCAGATATATGTCTCGCTGTTGTGTCATTAATAATAATTTTTCCTATTTTTTTAAGATTAGTATTTTAGGATAAAAGAAACTGTGTTAGATATACGTAACGTTATCTGCTTTCTACATTACTCTAGAATTTTAAAGAACTCGCTCCTAACGGCGCTCGTTCATTCAAACTATTCTCTCCTAATGTAAAAAGCTTGATAACGTTACTTGTATCGTAAATTACTATTATCGAATTATTGTAGTTGAAAGAAAAAATTTCTAGATTATACTAAAAATAATGATTATTAACCGAGGCGAATTTTTTTCCCATTTTATAATTTCAAAAAACATACGTACTGGGATATATATAATTCACCTAGCTTTAAATTTAGAATATGGTTCGATATTAAACGTAACTTTGTTGTTAAAACTCGTAGCTCAACCAAAATTGAAACAGCTCTAATCGTAAACACCAGTAACAACTTAAAACCGTTTGGAAACATTAAAAGTCACCCCTCCGATAGAAAAAAAAATTAAAGTTTTACGTCTAACCACCGAAAGCGTTGCATGCCACTTACATATCTTCGCCTCACGGCGACAGCGCGTTATGTCCATTTTGGCGCCGTAAGACGAGCTATGGAGTTTAGACATATATGCAGGGTCCCCAAAAAGAATGGGACTTCGATTAGTCATAGATTCCTTACGTTATAACGAATCGATTAAACATAATATACCTTAGTACAAAGTCCCTTCAGTAAGAAGTTATGGGGCCTTGAAGTTCAATTTTGAATTTTTTTGTTAATTTCCACAAATGTAGAGATAGCGATTTGAATTTTGGTATACATGTGCACTATTATGTACTACACTAGTAAAAAATGTTTGATATACTAGACTTGACTGTAAGAGGCACTTTATCAATCTTTGAAAACTTTTTTTAACTCTAAGTTCGTTATCTGCAACAATTTTAGGTTTTTATCTGAAAGAGAATTAAAAATCACAAAAATAATGTAGGTACTCTTAGTTCTTAATCCTAAAAGCAATCGTTTACCTTAAAATGCCAATCAAAGGTTTTTGGTAGTCATTAAGACGTGCAATTATCAAGTAGCCATGATTACAAAAACAATGGTCATCTAGTAAAAAAAATGATAAATCAATTAATGACATTAGTGACACAAGAATTTGTTCTTTTATGTTTAAGAACATGTCGCTACATAACGAATTCTCCCATGCTGAAAGGTTCGGTATGTCGCGGCATTTTCGTAAGCACAAAAGACAAAAAATCTGGTGTGATACACGCACACAACTTCCTTTTACAGTGATCTTATAATTGGCCAAAAATTTGATTTTAAATCTTTAAGCATTTGTCGAAAATTTTAAAAAATTACCAATTCTACAAAAACGGTGCAAAATAGAGCGTTAGGTGAAGAGACAAATTTTCCCTAGAATTTTAAGCTAAATTCAAAAATGTAATATTATACCGGGTGTTCTATTTAAAGTAGGAGTTAATAAAAAATAGAAAAAAAAACAAAAGAAACCCATTTTAAAAGTATTCAACTGGAAAATCACCTATCTCACATCAATACACATTAAAAATGTAATAAAAATGAGAAGTTTGAAAAAAATCGTTAGAGCCGTTTTTGAAAAAATCGAAAAAACTGAAAAATCACTAGAGTAAACACCTACTTCCGGTTATGCAATTTTCTTTAAAAGGTTGCTGTCGCATCTACGTAGTACACAAAACTTGTATATGAAGTTTCAACCCCACACCTCTTTTCGTTTTTGAGATATTCTGTTCACAGACACACAGACAGACAGACACACAGACAGACAGACACACAGACAGACAGACAGACCAATGAAAAAAATATGTTTTTTGGGTTCACGGGACTCTAAAACGTGAAGATCTGTTAAAAACTCAATTTTTGGGGTGAATCCAATACTTCCTTTATTGTCAAAGGAAGTAAAAATGTTTGATATACTAGACTTGACTGTAAGAGGCACTTTACCTATCTTTGAAAACTTTTTTAACTCTAACTTCGTTATCTGCAACAATTTTAGGTTATTATCTGAAAGAGAATTAAAAATCACAAAAATAATGTATTCTGCGGAAATAGTATATTACGTACCATGAACTGTAAGTGACACTTTTGAGGTCGAGACTAGAAAAGTTACTTACAGTTCGCGGGTAGTCGGTGGTACCTATATTATTTTTTGCAATACCTGTGAAAATCAAAGATACGTAGTAAATAATGAGTTAAAACTGAATTATTGACAACCACCTGTCAAAATTACGTTTTTATATTTTAAGAAATTAAGAAATTAGGTTAGAACTGAATAAAGGAAGGCGTAATAGATAAACAATTCTAAAAATGTTGGTACTTAATATTCACTTACAGCTTACAGTTGAAGGTGAACTGTAAGTAAATATTATAGCATCAGAGCCCGTAACCATGGGAATTAGTAAATGAATCGTTAAGTTCGACTTACTCTAACAAAACTTTGTTAATAATGATCAACTGTCCGTGCAGGTACTCCAAAAAATTGTTTTTGCAATAGGTACTTGTACTGTAAAACTTGATCATTATTAACACATTTTTGTTAGAGTAAGGTGCACTTAGCACTTACAATTCATTTACTATTTACCATGGCTACAGGACTGTATTAATTATTTACAGTTCACCTTGCACTGTAAGTGAATATTTGGTGCCAACATATTACGAATTGTTTATCTATTAAGCTTTATTTTGTTCCGTTTTAAGCTACCTGATGTATTAAAATATAAAAATGCCATTTTCACAGGTCGTTGCCAATAATTCAATTGTAACTTATTATTTATTAGTTTTCTTTGATTTTCACACCCTACGGGATAGTATTTTTCTGATGTGGCAACATACTGTACAAATAGGAACTCTATTTTGCAATATCTGCACGATAAGTTGATCATTATTAACAAATTTTTGTTAGAGTTAGTCGACCTTCCAATTCATTTACTAGTTAACATGATTACAGGTCGGTATTATTTATTTGTTGCATAGTGATCGTGCAATTCGTCTTTTGTAACGAAAAATCGTATTGAAAGTTCCACTTTTTTTAACGCAAAAATCGTAAAAGAAGTGCACTTTTTTAATCTATTTTATTGAAATGTCAATTCCGAAGTCTTTTTCGACTAAAATCACTATGCAAAAAACTACGTGTTCAACACGTTTTGAAAGTTCTTTTTTTCATTCATTTGCTTGATTAACTCGGGCTTCGCCCGCGTTATCAAACTGCAAATTTATGAAAAAAAGTATGACTTTCAAAACTAGTTGTACAAATTACTATTGGAACATTCAAGAGTGTTTTATTTTCGCCATCAAATATGAAAATGAAAATTTAAGTAAAGTCGTCACAATGACTCTGAAGTCCTCAATTGCCACGAATACATTTTAAATTAATCTGAATGAGAATTACAACTCAAAAGAAATAATGTTGACAACGTCGCATTAGTAGATTTGGCAACTATGTTAGATTAGAACTGTTGGCCAGTTTACTTTAATCGGGCTGATACAGCAGTTTGCTATACTGTATTATACATTCTGGCACGTCCAAGGTCCAGTTTTAATCAGTTTCGTCGTTTGTGCAAAGTAGGGCGGGGGTAGAGAATGCACACGTATGCAGTGGTCCAAAACGCGTTCAGGCGAGTTTAAGTTCTTGACATAGGGGCGGCTAGCAGTTTGTTTCCTTCTTGGTTTTTTTTTACTAGTTTTGTGCTTTATTTTTGCCGTAACAGTTCTTTTCAACACTACACCCATGTTTTTGATTTACGTGTCGTTATTTACGCTATATATTAAAAATAAACCGCATTCAATTTCACACGACTTGGCAAGTTTGACGTTATGACTGCGTATTTATGTTCTAATGATAATTACTAATATTTTACAGATTGTTTGCAAAATCCACTGTTGGAACCAAAGGGAAGGTTATTCATAGCCAAGCTCGCGAAATAATTGCCAATATTATGCCTTATTTCGTTAACAAACTTTAAAGAACGAATTCTTGGTGCAACAAAAGTATCTGAAAATACCATACAAAACACGACCAAGGATTAGACGCAAAAGCACACTTTGGGAAGGCGATAAAGAAACCATTCGATCTGTAATTCATGATTTTTGTGTAACTGAGAAGAAACTGCCTTTGTTACAGGGCATTTACGATAAAATTAAGGTTTCTGGACTGGAGTACACTTCGTAAAATAATACGAAATATGGGCTTTCGGTAAGCTAAATTACAAAAATGTAGAGATAGAAATACTTAATATAATTTTTATGTTTAGGTGGAGAAAAACTTCTGACAAACGACAAATTCTGATGGAATCGCAAGATATTCGGTACAAACGTGTTGTATATCTAGAGACCTTGAGGAAATATAAAGCTGAGGGAAGACCTATTATATTTACCGATGAAAGTTACATCCAGAGCAATCAAAAGAATGGTCAGATAACAGTACGAAATGCTGAAAATCACCAGTTTCGAAGGGTAGACGTTAATAATGGTGCATGCTGGAAATGAAAATGGGTTTATTCCCAATGCTCTTCTCAGGTATAGTTTAATTAATATAATTGTTTGTGGTTTGTTTACTTTGTTGAAACGAATATAAAAAATATTGTTCGATACTCGTGCGCTGCCATAAGAAAATCATACGGGAATAAAACAATTATCTAAGCACGTAACCAACAAAATGTCAAACGTTTATTTAGAGATACACAAAACAGAAGACTTCTGCCCAACATCTTAATACTAGTATAACTGGAACTTTTATCAATTAATTCAAACCCGATTAGACCACACGTCTTCCAAAAATTACTCCAAGACTTTTGCAACTTAAAATTTTGTGGAACGATAAATGTTCAGCTATACAGGGTGTCCGGGAAAATGTGGGAAATCTCCCGGATATGATAAACTTTTTTCGTGTAGGCCTCTTCGGAGATATGGGCTCCCAAAGAGCTCCAATGGAATCAAGTTTTTTTACACATAATTATTGAACCACCAGGTATATTCCAATTTTTTTTAAATATGATGTATACCAGGTAAGACCCTTCAAATTACTATCCAAGAAAGTGTTGTGAATTACTCACAGCTGCAGGGACGGACTAGCTGTGACACTCATGACCCCATTTTTTTTTACACCCTGTATGCTAATAACTTTGGACAACGTTTTTTACATAGCCTACCTTTGACTATTGACTTAAAATTAAGTACTCTTCATTCATGTCGCTAATCTTAACCGTTTTCGAAAAAGCGTCATTTTATTTACACTGTTAGTCCCCTAACTTCTGTCGTGTTAAATGTGAAAAAGAGGAATTTTCATTTTAATACGTCGAAAACAATAATATATGAAGTTCTTCAAGAATAGCTCTTATATCCATATCATTGTACTATGGTTTTCGACATATTAAACTGAAAATTCCTCATTCACATTTAACCCGACAGAAGTTAGGGGACTAACAGTGTAAATAAAATGACGCTTTTTCGAAAACGGTTAAGATTAGCGGCATGAATGAAGAGTACTTAATTTTAAGTCAATAGTTAAAGGTATGTAAAAAACGTTGTCCAAAGTTATTAGCATACAGGGCGTAAAAAAATGGGGTCATGAGTGTCACACCTAGTCCGTCCCTGCACCTATGAGTAATTCACAACACTTTCTTGGATAGTAATTTGAAGGGTCTTACCTGGTATACATCATATTAAAAAAAAATTGGAATATACCTGGTGGATCAATAATTATGTGTAAAAAACTTGATTCCGTTGGAGCTCTATAGGAGCCCATATCTCCGAAGAGGAGGCTTATACGAACTATGAACTCGTAGTATTCTTTTCACATGTTTTTTTCATATCCGGGAGATTTCCCACATTTTCCCGAACACCCTGTATATCTCAAACTTGAAATTTGATTTTTAAGTAATTTATAGTTGCATTCATAAATTAAAAACTAGTCCATAGCCATACTAAATGAAAATAATTTTTGATCATACTATAGTAACATTTCAGCAAATAAAGTAGGTTACAAATTTGAAAGGTTACGTTTTGTTGCTAGCTGCAGTTTCTGAAGATGTTACATGCTATTTTTACCTGATTTTTTTTTATTTGTAACTTTATTTTCAGCATCGCGTAGTGCAGACTCGGAAGATTATCCGTTAATACTAGGTAACTTGGGAGAGTCTCAACAATTTTCTGAAAATGGCCATTTGAAAGAAGCTGTACCGGTACAGAGTACCGATCTAGCATACCCCAACAACAGGTAGCAGATATCTTGGACTCTGATAAAGACATTGCAGGGTTTTTACCGAACATTGTTCATCCGGGTTATGATACACCATCACATGCTGAAAGCGTAGCTACTAATGAAGGAGGTCGCAATTCAAGACGTCAGTTTTGCGAATTCTGTAAGAAATGTGTGGTTAAATTACCCAATCATCTTGAGGCATGTCATCATGAGGAACAATTAGTTGCCCGTCTGAAGTGTTTTCCGCAAGGTGTGTACTTTCACAGCTAATTCGTGATACTTAAAATTTTATTCGAATGAAATCTAGTGAAGTATCTCAAGTCCAAAACCTTGCCAGCCATTTAGGTCATGCGGACAAAATTCACAAAGACATTTATACCCAGAAAACCGTAGATAAGTCTTTAATACAAGTAGTGAAGCTTTTAGCATCTGCTCAAGGAGAGGCTGAGGTGGCTTCCAGTCCCCCTGTTGCTTCTGTTTCTTATGTCTCAAACGATGATCAGCTTGAGCTGCAGCCTTCTACGAGCCAATCCACTTGTGTTCCACGAAAGAAAAGATTGCGATCATCCAGCACTTCTAGTACTTCTGGGCCAGATGACCTACCACACAATGTTTGCGGAGCAAAAAGTTGCAGCCCGTTGTGGTTTTAAAGCGCTTGCTTATTTTCAAGGCGGTGGTGGTGAAGGAAGGGCATACGAAGTCTGGAAGAACTTTTGGAGAAAGGAAGGACTAAAAATCAAAGAAATGTTCACCCCAAGGCTCACCAAAAAGTGGTAATTATTATAAACTGATATTTTGCTCATGCATTGATGGGTAACTTGGTTTTTTTAGGTGTACAAAATAATTCTGCAAGCCGTTTGACAAAAGCACAGGAAGCTGCGGCTTCTGAATATTTCAGAGAATATACCCAAAATAAGAGTTGTCCTTCCTAGGATATTATTCAAGATGCACTTACTGTACCAGAATTATCCGATATTTCGTTGCCTTTTTTAAGACTGGATTGCTGTTCAAGTTGCCGATTCTCCAATTCACCATACTCCAAAAAAACGGACATTTCAAACCAGATGTAAATATAACTAGTCATAATTATTTTATATTTTTATAGTTAATTATAGTAGCTAAATGTGAAAATATCGTAATTGTAGTAAAATGAAAAAGATTAATTTATTTGATTGAAATTAATTTTTCTAAATGTAGTGATATCTTTTCTTCAATTTTAAATTGCGTAAGTTATAATAAACTGATTCATAATGTATGCAGTTAAAAATAGTGTGCAGTTTTCGACATATAATTTTATTTTATTTCAAGTTTACTCTTAAATCATACATGTTATTGATCTAATCGAAAAGTTTCGTATAAAAACGACACCCCACTCAAAATTGAGTTAATTTAAATCTTCGCACCCTGCATTACGACTTTTTGTTTTAATTCTCTATGTGTTTTACAGATGTCAAAGAACGAGCAAGGTGAACCCCAACGTCTGTGTCGACTCTGCATCAAGCCTTTGCTCGATACGTAGATAGCTCATCACTACCATCATTTACAGATATTAGAGAAGTCAGGTCAAAATACCCATGTCTACAAAATAGGTCTTCGCCTACTATCAAATCTGCTCTTAGGAATATACTCGGAGGAAACGTACCCAGTAAAATTGAAAACATAGTACTTTATAATTCGCCAAGTTGTGTAGTGTTTTTGTTTTGTTCAGAAGTTGTTTTTTAGATGCTACTCTTTTTAGATGTTTCGTTGTTTTACTTTAAATATTTTAAATGTTTTTTACATCTTTTTAGTAAGTTCTTATATAAGATAATCTCTGAAACTTCTTTGTGGCGTGAATTTATAATTCATATTCTTATTTGGGTATTTCGCCACCTTGCAAATTAAAAATATTAAATAACGAGCGTTTAGAGGGACAATCTGCCCTCGTTATCAACGATTAACAATTAAAAAGAACAAGAAACTTTTCACTGGAAGGAAAAATGACCAACCTCCAATGAATTGTTTGACATTGACGTTTGTTGATTATCTATACCTACTTGATCTGATCTTTAAGAATCGATAGCAAACTATTGTCTAAAAATATTGAGAAAGACACGTGTTTTTCTTCGTTAAGTAAAATATATGCAGTTTCCTTAATTTTATGTTTGGTTGACATTGATTCTTTAGACAAGATCTTTGTGCTGTGCCATTGTATTTTGTGATTTTTATCCCAAGCATGTTCTGCCAGCTTAGACTTACTGAATTGATAGGTTTTCATCATATTTTTATGTTTTTTAACTCTAACTGCTAACGGTCTGGATGTTTCACTGATATATTTCCCGCATTCACAAGGAATACTATATATACAATTCTTTGAAATTTGTTCTTCGTTGAACGGTTTAGTTTTTGTGAGAACTGACCGTAAGGTATTCATCGTTTTGAATACCGTCCTAACATTGAATCTATTTCCAATTCGTCTAATTTTGTCAGATATGCCTGGAATATATGGTATAGTTAAGAGTATTATATTTTTGAGTGTCATTCCTTTGTATGTGTGTGGCATTGTTTAGTGTACGGCTATCCAGAGACTCTTGTTCAAAACATCTTCAATACACGAAACAATGCCCCACACATACAAAGGAATGACACTCTAAAATATAATACTCTTAACTATACCTTATTCTAGGCATATCTGACAAAATTAGACGAATTGGAAATAGATTCAATGTTAGGACGGTATTCAAAACGATGAATACTTTGCGGTCAGTTCTTACAAAAACGAAGAACAACATTCAAAGAATTGTATATATAGTATCCCTGTTAATGCGGGAAATACTATATCGGTGAAACATCCAGACCTTTAGCAGTTAGAGTTAAAGAACATAAAAATATGATGAAAACATATCAATTCAATAAGTCTAAGCTAGCAGAACATGCTTGGGATGAAAATCACAAAATACAATGGCACAGCACAAAGATCTTGTCTAAAGAATCAATGTCAACTAAACGTAAAATTAAGGAAACTGCATATATTTTACTTCACGAAGGAAAATGCGTGTCGTCTTTCTCAATATTTTTAGACAATAGTTGGCTATCGATTCTTAAAGATCAGATCAAGTAGGTAGAGATGATCAACAAACGTCAATGTCAAACAATTCATTGGAGGTTGGTTGTTTTTCCTTCAAGTGAAAAAAGCTAAGTTTCTTGTTCTTTTTAATTGTTAATCGTTGATAACGAGGGTAGTTTGTCCCTCGAAACGTTCGTTATTTAATATTTTTAATTTGCAGAGTGGCAAAATACCCAAATAAGAATATGAGTTATGGTTCTTATATACATCCTATTTTATGTTCCTCCAAGTTTATATATATACAATAACTATGTTTATTGTTAAATATTGATTATTTGTTATTTCTATACAGGCTGATTAAATTAGTTAACATTATGCATGCTGCTGCATAATGGGTTGCCTACAAGTTGTTACATGATAATTTAATCAGCCTGTATTTTATGGCTTGTCTTGGTTGCTTTTGATTTTTTTCTGTAAAATTATGACTGCTTTGGATTGGATTGTATTTATGTACTATTTTTAATACTTGCTAATATTGTACATCAGTTTGTTTTTGAAGAATATTGATGCTTCTAGAAATAATTTTTTGTTTTTTCATTCTCTTTTTATGTTATGTAATGTATTGAATTATTATGGCAATATACCTTTATTCGATTTTTAATTAACTCTTTATTTCTAATTAGTGGAATACCTATGCTGCTCAAAAATTCCAAATAATTTTTTTGATTAAATACGATAGTAACGGTAGCACTGTTTGATAATTCCTATTTTCTATCTAGGTAAAATATAATTAAACACAAAATTTTGCAAATTTACCTACCTAATATCATATTTAAATGAAAAATTTTACTTCCAATTTTTGAACTGTTTTTCTGGTGTTTTTGAGTATATTTTTTAAAGGGGTTTTACTTTTCTGAATAAGTAAGGGAATTTTGTAGTTTTATTTATTGGTCAAAAAAAATTTTGCTATTAACAAAGCGTATAATTTATGCTCTTCGCTATTAGTGACGTCTGAGACAATTTCACATAACTAACGATCATGAAATCTTTAGTTTTGCTGTTCAGCAGTCCTATTATAAATCCATTTTCATATCGGCAACACACTAAATACTGGTTTCGTTTTTCAAAATGGATCAAAGAAAACTAAAATAATTGGGCCAGAAATGCCATTTTATAAGTGGGAACCCTATGATAATATTTGTACAGAATTTTCATGTTTTCAGTAAATCGTGTCTGCTAACTTTCACAATTTACGTCTGCTTTTAATTTAATACTAGTAAATAAGCCTCCTGAGCAGTACATTTTAAGCTAGCAACCCTTCAAATTATTAATTTTAGTAGACTTAACTGCAGTATGCATTTCCTTGTTTGATTTAATTTGCTGTTATTAATACTGGTTATACTGAGGTACATTTTTTAATGTACCTCTTATTGTTGTATAAACGTTTATTTCAGGGATTCTTTGTAATTACATTATTCAACATTACATGTATTTTACTCTGTATCAATTTGAACCATTTTTATTAATGTTAACAGGGTTAATTTAAATATTTACTAAAATCTTTTGTGGTAAATTCCCTCCATTGGTTTTTAGCATATTTCTCAGTATAGATATCTACATTACCGACACACTAAACTACCTTCTAATATAATATGTAACCTCCATATGGCACATCGAATTGTACGGGAGGGAGGTAAGCGCCGTAAGGTGGTTTGACATATATATATATATATATATATATATATATATATATATATATATATATATATAATATTAACAAGTCTGAGGCTCTGGATAAAAATAGACGTTTGTCACTAATATAAAAAAGTTACCTAACGTCAACATTCAGGTGCTGCAAGTTTACCAGATAAAATTAACTTCGGAAAAGACTCGTCCTGTTAAAGTTATTTTCAAAAATCCTAGTAATCTTAAAACATCTTGAAAAATAAATTGGCGCTGCACAAAACTCTAACATTCGTTATGCATCAGATCAAACCCATTACAGCGTACATATTTGAAAAATCTGCGAAAATCTTTAAGGGATCGATTGAATAAAAGCGAAGAAAATGTAACCATCAGGTACCTGAACGGAATGCCAACAATTTGTAATGTAATTTTCCGAATTTAGCGAATTTGCGAAATAACTAATAGCTTTCTGCAAATGCGAGCCCTACTGTGTAGTTTCTATTTCGCGCATGTTGCGCTTACGGGAAATTCCGCCGCTGATCAATAGATGCCATCTGAGCCATCATTTTCAAGTTCTTCGCTTATCAATTTACGTCAGCTCCTTGGTGCCAGTGAATCGTGTTTCTAAAACAGGTCTCAACCTGTCTGAGGTTTCCGCGCCCGATGGAGCGTCTGTTTTGTTGCGAATTGTGATGCAATATTGCAACGATCATAAGATATACAGGTGTAAAAAATAGATGGCTAAAGAGGCCATTTTATGTTATTTGCCTCGGATTTGGTTTAACTTGTGTGCGAGCACTTGAAGAAGTTGTACACTTTTTACGTGTATGCGCGCCCCCGACGGTCTTGAATCGTCGTAGCCCGAAAATAAACACCCTGTTGTGCCGTCGAGGGCCCGCTAACTTAAATCCTTTTGTGCCTGTATTCCTCGAGACAGTTTTTAAGCAGTTTGCGTTGTGCCTAAACTTAGCCCCGAATTTTCGTTGTGTCTTAAGCTGAAGCAGCTTTAAGTGAGTCTGAGTTTTCTCTATGCCGTGAGCTCCAAATTAACATTGAACGGGGTCATCCAAGTGTTGTGTCAGTTTTCTGATGTTCTCTTTCAGCAGACAGACATTCCGGTGTGTTGTGTCGAGGCTATTCTGTGGGGAAAATGACGTATCATATGTCGATTACCGTGGCCGCTGGTCAATCTACTTTCGTACAATTATGGATATGTTAAAACGTCCTGAAGTGATACCATTAATTAGGGATAGCATATGTGTGTTTCCTGCCGTAGCTATAAGCGGATATAGCAGAAAGCTCACCCGGAGCGTTTGTTCAGCCAACGTCAAACAGTGCAGCGTGTGCCCATGACTGCAAATGCTGGAATGGCTTCGTCAATTCCTTCATTCTTGTTCAAAACAACTTCGTTTGAGCACAAGGTATGCAAATGTAATTTAGCTAGTAAGGGGTTTATCCAAGTGTGGAAATCTCAATGTGTTTTAAGTAAGAAAAGTTTATTTGTCGGACAACGAACTTTTGCTTAACGTCATAGCATATTGTTTTTTTTTCTTTTTATGCAACGTAATTCCGTGATAGATATAGGAAATGTGTGGTATGTTTTTTCAACGCTTACTACGATGTATTTTTATCATGTGCAGGGAACGGTTCGGAGTAGTACAGTCGAGGTTCCATGTTTAGAGTTGTGCACTCGACGTTTTCTATTTTCGAACTGTCTTCCCCTTGTTTGAAGGGATCCCTCATTATTATTTGCTGTTTTTTTGGCGAATTGTTTACGCGTGGTTTAGTTTTTGTAACTTGTTTCATGTATTGTGTAACTAGTTATATTGCAAATTGCTTGTTTCACTTTTCCAATCATTCTTAAATAGTTTAATAAATCTTATTTGTAATATTTTGGGTTTCTTTGACTTGCAATGTTAAGTTAGCTAAACAGTAAAGAACCGTACCCTTCAGGCGCATTGCATTTAAAAGTTGTTAACCCTTTGGATGGCATATTGTGAAGAGATTACGAAAGGAAAGTTGCACTCGAATGGTTGAAGCAATTAAGCTTTTAGTTCACAAACACGTAAGTATTCATTTTGCACTAGACCCAATCCGCTTCGGCTGTCAACAGAGTGGTCTTTTCGAACTATGGGTTGAGTTTTTCATAGTGGCGCCCCAGTGTTTTCTTAATTATTTTTCCTATTTTGACTATCCCGAAACAAAACTGGCCTTCATGAGTACGTGGACCTCCCCTCCCCGCGAACTAACTGTAGACACTCGGGGGCTTTAATACCGCCGCCTCGCAACGGAAATTAGACCTGTGGTAAGTGCGATAAATTATGAAAAACTAAATAATCTGACCATTTCTATCCCTTAATCATGTACGTATAGTAAAGCTTTTTACATATTTGCCACATCAACGTCAGATCTCTAGCATCATGCTTTGAAAAGTTTTCAGAAGCAATAAAAAATGACAACTTTCAATTAATAGCTGCATCTGAAACATGGTTATACTCAGTGTAGAATACTAGATTTGTGTGTATTTCCCGTGTGCATTGTTATATTTACTTATTTGTTACATTATTGAAAAGAGTCAGTTGAAATAAAAGGGTGATACAAAAAAGTCATATACGTGTGTCATTATAAAACTCACAATAATTTGAATTAGTAATAGATAGAATATTACATTGGTCCTTCGAGGTACAAGAAACACGCTATGGATAAGCCAGAAAGTACATATGATGCGGGAAATGATTTATACGTTCGTCGAAGTAGTAGATGTAACAAGGCTGTTCCTCCCAGAAGATTCAGATGCATGAGTAATGCTGAACATGAGCAAGTAGTTTCAGACAGGATTATGGTTCAGGATGCTGTTGGTAAAAGAAACTACAAGGTCGGTATTGTTAAAGCAGATTCTGAAAATGTTTTGACTGGAAAGGAATACACTGATACTGAACAACTTGAGAATAAAACTACAAGATCGGAGATCATACATCCTGTTGGTTGCGGTTCTCTGCCTTCTAATCATAACTTGTGTGTTAAATCTCCGTCAGTTTTGTCTAAAAGTTCTTCTGTTTCTAGATCGAACTTAGAATTAAAGTTGTTGCAGCAACAGAAACAGCTAGATGAAGAAGAAACACAAGAAAAGTTAAGAGCTATTGAAAAACGAAGACAAAATGCGCAGAGAGAAATGGAAATTAAAAAACTGTTGTTGGAAGAACAAAATGAAGAAAATGTTCAAACCACTCAGATTTACGATGAAGTTTTTAATCATCTTTACGAAGACCCTGTGAAGGTAAGCGATTGGGTGAAAAACACAAAACAGACTACAAACACAAATTATGAAGTGGAATCGGTCATAGCTACACATAAGAAAATAGGTAATTCAGTCGCTTCTTTTGGCGCGGGAGAAATGAATGGTGGTAATAATCAGATGCTGTTAGAAATTGCTAAACAATGCGCACAAAATTCAAATAACATGAGTACCCTGCTGTCAAGACAAAAAATGAGAGAACTTACTTCTTTCTCTGGTGAGTTAACTGAATGGCCTATATTTATTAGCGAATTTAAGCGTTCTACGGAACAGAATAGATTAAGTGACTATGATAATCTATTACGTTTAGATCGTGCTTTAAAAGGAAAAGCCAGAGAAACTGTTAAAGCTCTACTTATCTCTCCTGACAATGTTACAAAAATTATTAAAGTACTTGAAATGAATTTCGGTAGGCCTGACTGGATTGTTTTGTCATTGATGGATAAGGTAAAAAAGTTCAATTATATAAGAGAAGATAAGATCGAAACATGCATTGCTTTCTCAAATGCTCTTGATAACATGGTTACGACAATGAGAAACATAAACTCTACGCTTTACTTATATAATCCAGAATTGCTTGCTATTTTAGTCGAGAAGCTGCCAGCGATCCAGAAATATAGTTGGGGAAAATTCAAGCAGCAAAAGGATGTACAAGGAAGTCCTACTTCTTTGGAAGATTTTGCTAGTTGGTATGCTGAAGAAATTAGTGCCATGTGTGCCATCTACAATCCTTTTCAAAGATATAAATTTACAGGTAAAAAGGAGACTGTGATGGCCGTAAATCATTCTCATGAAAACAATAAATGTTGCATGTTCTGTAAAGATAAAAAACACGAGATTGAAAAATGCCAAAAATTTCTTGAAAAGACTGTATTTGATAGACGGAAAGTCGTATTAGATTTAAAATTATGTTTCTTGTGTTTAAAAATAGGCCACTGTGTAAACCGATGCTTTATTAAGAAAAGATGTGGCTTTGAAGGCTGCAGAGGCCGACATAATAATATTTTGCATGTAAATAGAACCGAAATTGCAAATAAAATTGTACCAAATAAAGAAAATTCGGTCGAGATTTGTACGTGTATATCTAATAGAAACGAGACTGTATTATTAAGGGTTGCTCCTGTAATTTTACAAGGTCCAAATAAAGAAGTACATACATTTGCACTCTTCGATGAAGGTTCGACCTGCACCATGATAGAAGAAGAGTTGTCTGAAAAGTTAGAACTTCCAGGACCTATAGTTCCACTGTGTTTTCAATGGACTAACCAAATAACGCATCATGAAGACACGTCAAGGATAGTTTCTGTTAAAATTTCAGCCCAAACTAAAATTCCTAATTTTTATCAATTAAGAAATGTCAGAACTGTAAATAACTTGAGCTTACCTAGACAGAAAATAGATGTAACATTTTTGTCGCAAAAATTTCCTTATTTGTACTCAAACATTTTAAAGGCTGTAGAAGACGTCGCCCCAAAAATGTTGATTGGACAAGACCACTGCGGTTTAATAGTGCCAAGGCAAGTGATTCAGCCAAGACTTAATCACCCAGTATTGTCCAGGTCAAAGTTAGGGTGGACCATACATGGAGTTTTAGGAACTAGTTCAGTACATGGAGAGTCAAACCATGTAAGTCTTTGTTGCAAACTTGCTGATGACCAACTAGAAATAATGATAAGAGACAATTTTAAACTCGAAAATTTTGGCGTCAATATGAAAGAGAAAGTAATTAAATCGATAGAAGACCAAAAGGCGGTTTCAATAATGGAAAAAACTATAAGGCATATTGGAAATCGGTATGAAATTGGTCACCTATACAGAAACGAAGAAAATACCTTTCCAGAAAGTAAAGTAAATGCTTTGAAACGACTTTCATGTATGGAAAGAAAAATGAATCTAAATCAAGACTTTGCTAAACAATATTGTGAGAAGATTGAGGAATATATAAACAAAGGATATGCGAGGAAACTAAAAGAAGACGAATTTACTGAAAACCCAAAAGACTGGTACCTGCCGCATTTTGCTGTATGGAATATTAACAAACCTGAAAAAATCCGTCTTGTGTTTGATGCCGCTGCTAAATCTTTCGGATATAGTCTGAACGACTTTCTTTTTCGAGGCCCTGATTTCGTTCCGTCCCTTGTTGCAGTTTTATGGCGATTTCGACAAGGTCGTATAGCTTTATGTGGAGATATAAAAGAGATGTTTCACCAGGTAGTGATTAGACCAGAAGATAGATGTAGTCAGAGATTTTTTTGGCGTGAAGGAAACAAAGATAAAAAACCAGATGTTTACGAAATGAATGTTATGATATTTGGCGCAGTATCATCTCCATCGGTAGCCCAGTTTGTAAAAAATAGAAACGCAGAAGAATATGAAAATGAGTATCCAGGAGTTGAGCGGGCGATAAAGAAACAACATTATGTCGATGACTATTTAGATTCTACTAATACAATAGCTGAAGCCATTGAGAGGGTTAAAAACATTATCATTGTTCATAAACGGGGTGGATTTGAGATGACAAAATGGATAAGCAACTCACCATTAGTAATGAACTCGATACCAATACATTTGAGAGCCGAAACGTCAAATAATTTAAAAATCGATTCAGAGGAAATAGAATGGGTTCTTGGACTTTCGTGGTCTCCAACATCTGATGAATTTGTTTTTAATATACATTTTCAGAAAATCCCAGATGATGTTTCAAGCGGCTCAAGAGTTCCCACTAAAAGAGAAGTCCTTCGTATTGTAATGTCAATATTTGATCCCCTTGGGTTCTTGAATCCTTTGATCATAAAAGCGAGAATATTATTACAGAACATTTGGAGAAGTAGCATAGACTGGGACACTGAGATACCTGAAGATCTCTTTACAGTATGGTATAACTGGCTTAAAGAACTCCATAATCTCGCACCCATATCTATTAGCAGGTGTTATTTTCCTAGCCTTATGAAAGTAGAAAATGGTGTCGATCTACATTTATTTTCGGACGCAAGTGACAAAGCATATGCAGTAGTTGCGCTTCTACGAGTCCAAATCGATGAAAATATATTGACAAGTTTTGTTACTTCCAAGTGCAAAGTTGCCCCAATCAATCAACAAACTGTTCCGAAATTAGAATTACAAGGTGCAGTTTTAGCGTGCAGAATTGGAAAATCGATTTGTACTGAATTGGAATACAAAATAAGATCTGTTTATTATTGGACTGACTCACTTGTTGTTTTAAAACAAATAAGATCTAAGTGTAGAAGATTTCCTATATTTGTTGCATGCCGACTAGGAGAAATTCACGAAAACACTAGTGTGTCACAATGGCATTGGACACCTTCAGAAGAAAATGTCGCTGATTTAGCAACTAAAGATATTAAAAATCTGGACTTTAGCCCTTTAAGCAGTTGGTTTACCGGACCAAAATTTTTAAAGCAGCCCGAATGTTTTTGGCCAAAGGAACCAGACTGCGAGAACCAACAAACTGCCTTTGTTTTATATGAATTCCAAAGTACGAGTGATCTAAAAGTAGTGCCAGATATAACACGATTTTCTAAGTGGGTACGATTACTTCGAGTAACAGGTTGGATTCTATATGGTGTAAAAATGCTAAAACTTAAGAAAAATGAAAGAAACCAAATTTTACAGTTAGACGTAGATATTTTAGAGGAAGCTCGTAAGTTATTAATAAGAAAATGTCAAAACGATACTTTCCAAGAAGAATTGCATGCATTACAAAGAAACAAAGAGCTGCAAACTAGTAATCGTTTGTATAAGCTTTCTCCATTCTTAGATAAAAATGGAATCATTCGCTTAAAAGGAAGATTTCCAGATACTAGGAAACTGAATTTGGAATTTGATGTACGAAACCCTATGATTTTAGACCCTAAACACAAAATTGTTGAACTTTTAATTCACTTTTATCATGAAAAAGCTATTCACGTTGGAGTTGAAACTGTTATAAATAACTTGCGACTTAAATACTGGATTTTGCATTGCCGAACGGCTGTTAAGAAATGTTTTAGAAATTGCAGAAAATGTGCAATTCAGAAATGTAAGCCTACGGTTCCAGAAATGGGGTTTTTACCCCCAGAGAGATTACAATCGTTTGTATTTCCCTTTTCCTACGTAGGAATAGATTTCTTTGGCCCTATGACGGTCTCAATTGGTCGAAGAACAGAAAAACGGTATGGTGTACTATTCACATGCCTTTCGATACGTGCAGTACATATTGAATTGGCGTCATCATTGGATACCAGCTCTACAATTTTGGCTATAAGAAGATTTATGTCAAGACGCGGTCAGCCATTGGAATTTGTAACAGACAACGGAACTAATTTTGTTGGAGCAGAAAGGGAGTTAAGAGATTTGATACAATCTATCGATCAGTCAAAAATTAAAGATGAACTCTCTCTCAAAGCTGTTTCTTGGAAATTCAACGCGCCAGCGTCGGCCTCAATGGGAGGGGTCTGGGAACGGATGGTACGCTCAGTAAAAACTGCGCTTAAAGTTGTGTTGAAAACAGTAAATCCTAAGGAAGAAGTTCTCTATACGTTATTAGCAGAAGTTGAGTATACTATAAATAGCAGACCACTAACGCACGTGTCTGTTGATCCTGATGAACCTGAAGCAATTACCCCTAACCATTTTTTACTGCTGAGACCTGGAGATGTCAACACCTACTGTGAAATTACAACCGAAGTTTGTAACAAAAAAAAGCAATGGCGATTTGCCGAAGCTCTAGCAAATTACTACTGGAAGCGATGGATTTTAGAGTACCGACCAACTTTAATTAAAAGACAAAAGTGGCACTCAAAAATAGAACCAGTTAAAATAGGAGACATAGTGATTATCGTTGATGAAAAGGCTCCCCGTAATCAGTGGATGTTAGGAAAAATTGAAGAAGTGTTTCCTGGAAGAGACGGAGTTGTACGGGTGGCCACTGTAAAGACGAACAAAGGAAACTATGTCAGACCTGTTTCTAAGTTGTGTGTCTTACAGACAACTTAAGAAGACTCTCTGTCTTCACGTGGGGTGGAGAATGTAGAATACTAGATTTGTGTGTATTTCCCGTGTGCATTGTTATATTTACTTATTTGTTACATTATTGAAAAGAGTCAGTTGAAATAAAAGGGTGATACAAAAAAGTCATATACGTGTGTCATTATAAAACTCACAATAATTTGAATTAGTAATAGATAGAATATTACACTCGGGTTTTTCATCAAAACTGGTCCATATTCATGGAAATTAAATAATTGGTGCTGATAGAGGTTCTAGAGGTGGTGGAATATGTTAGTAAGTTGAAATAAATATATTCTATAAAGTTATTAAATTCGACTTCATCACTAAAATATTTTCAGCAGCTACGGATAATCATAAAAATTAACAATAATAATATTGCACATGGAGCACTGTACATATCACTTTGAAATGTCTGACAACATAAAAACGTCGATTTAATTAACTGCTACATTATGAACAAGTATAAAATATAACTGTAGATAACGACTTACTTGATTTCTTCATCCTTAATAAGTATACCTACCAGATTAAAAAACCATAAATATCAGTAAGTGAAGAAGAAATATATAAAATCATTCTGGGCCTAAAATCAAATGCGACTGGTTCTGATAACGTTAATTTAAAAATGTTCCAGCGAATCTTATCATTTTGAAGATAGCCTATTTTGAATATTACCAATTTCTCACTTGAATATTACCAATTTCTCACTTGAAATTGGCGCTGTATCTTTATTATAGAAAAAAGCAATTATTAACCCTCTGCCAAAGGTAACTACAACAAAAAAATAATTAATAATTGTTTAATTCAGCATACTTATATTTTTAAACGGCCTGTTACTTAACACGCAATCAGAATTCCAGCATAACTTCAGCACAACTACTGCTATGTTAAACATAACAACGGATATTGCTTGAAACATGGGTAATTTAATGTTATCTATTTAGTTCCCCTCGATTACGGTCAGGTTTTTGATGTTATTAACTATAAATTGTTAGTAGTCAAATTACAGTACTACAAAATCAGTCCAAGAACTTTACAATAATTTTGTAGGTACTTATCCTATCAGATAGATTTCAAACAGTAAACATGAATAATTGTATGCTACAAGAACTTGAGGTCTTGCATGGTGTTCCGCAAGGGAGCATATTGGGTCCCAACCTCTTTACAATTTTTATCGCATGTCTACTCGAGGTGTTGGTAAATCAATGGAATGCTCATCTTTACACCGATGATACGCACTTCTATAAATTCTGCATACCAAGGAAGATAAATACTCTCATCGACGAATCTAATATATAATTGATGTGTATACTAGATTGGTCGTTTACATGCTACTAAAGCATTGGTAACGTGCATTGATTCGAAATCAGCAGTGTACAAAGCAACTACAACTTTAACACAACAGATAATTTTAAGGGACTGTTTGGTATTTAGCATGTAGTCATATTAGTTTCGTTTATTGCGTTAATAGTTTTTAATACAAGTAAATAGCTGTACATAAATTTAGTGTAGTTTATAATTCCACCTCGCGGTAATTTTATTTTTATTTTTTTTATTTTATTTTGGTACTCAGCCAACAGCCATTAGGCCAATTATATGTGGAATGTCGAATTACGGGGCTTGCCAAATTCCGTACTACCACCCCTAAGTATTGGGTCGGTGGACCATATTGTAAAGACAGATCAACTTAAGACGAGTTGGTAAACGGGCGGTCAACTGATTCTATTTTTTTGTGTAATCGCTCATTTTTATCGTTTTGTGCTCCTGGAGTCACGGGTCAAACGACGTGGCACCCCACCTGTGAGCCTTCCTGTATTTCCCACAAGTAAGTCCCTACGAACTTCTACTTTGCGTGGGTATTATCGATTCTTACGCTCTCCGTTTGAAACCATTTTTCGGCTTCGCTCGAATGTTTTCTCCATATACCTATTACTTCAGGACTAACCTGTATATTGTTTTCGAATAATAATCAAATGGTATTTCGAATTATTTCAATTTATTAGTTCGCTCATTTCGTACCGATTCTGGAAAACACGAAAGCTTCCACGTGCTTATCGCGAGGTCGCAGCGTTCAGCTGTTTTTTCGTTAGTGGCCGAATGCGCTATTATTCTTTTCCTGCACCTCAACGAAGCAACTTGTTTCTAAAAGATCCCGTTCGTGCTTTATTACGCTACGACGATTAATTTTTGAGGGGCTGATGGTTTTGATTCAGGTACGATTGAGATTTTCTGCTTGCTATTCTTGTATTAATTATGTTTCTTTAGCTCTTACTTGACAGTTTTACCTGACTTAATTTTCAACACCAGCTAATGTCCTACCTAGCTTTTGCAATTTGGAAGTGGCTGTGCTTCAATTACGGACGCATCCAAGGTGCTTTTAACCACAGGGTATAGCAACCCGCGGGCAGCATTTGCCTGTCAGCAATTTATGGGCGTTGGGGCGTCTGTGTGTTTTCAGCATTAAAGAAGAGTTGTTTGTAACGTTTTGGGTCCCGGAGATCCTTGCATAGGAAGTATTAATTTTAAAAAAGTTGAGGAACGCGTTGATTCCCAAGTTGAATGCAACCAAACACCCTAACAGAGTAGCCAATCAACGAAATAATACATATAAAGCGTATTAATTCGCATAACTAAATGCACAAGGTGGATATATCACAGCGACATCAAGTTTTCTCAATTTCTCTGCACCATCGGCTAAAAATTTCGCTAGCATAAACGGTAGGTAGAACGCTTAGGATTTCATAGTAACAGCACTAATCGTATTTTCGGTTTTGGGAGATCAGATAGCTAAATACAAAATCTCTACGCCCACAAGATACCTGGGTGCATAAAACAGCACCTTTTTGGTGCATGCATAGCACAGCGACATCATCAGAGTAGCTATACAGGGTGGTGGACTTGGGGATGCCGTCCAAGCGAATGTACATGAGGTGTGACATGCTTTTCTCCAATTATCGCACTGGGGAAAAGTCGTGTGAGCCGAAGTTTCGGAGGCAGTCAATAAGTTAAAAGACTCAGAACGGTGTGGGAGTTGGTCCTCCAGGTGCTTTAGAAAGCGACATCAAATCCGAAGAGAGAGCTATAATATTACACTGATTCTACTTTATAAGTTGCAAGCCAAGTTGTAATATTATCTCCCTCAGCCCTACTTAGAGGTGCCAAATTATATTACCCTCTTCCTTTGGTAGTTATCACAAATTAAATACTCTTTTACTTAATAATAAGAAGTAGTATCAGGTATAATTTCTGATATACTTACCTTACTCCTTATTGAAATCAATTAAAATTGACATATCTCAATTTTCAAATATGACATTTGAAATTTTCACGTGATTCTAATTTTAAATACCTCGGCTAGACAGTTATTGAGCAATGGAACTCCTCATTCCCAGCTGAATAAATTAATGTTCAAGTAATCTCTTATTACTATCAAAAACACTCCTTAGTATATAACATCGAACTTATTATTCAGTTGGTTAGTACTTAAAAGTTTGGCCTGACATTACAAAAAATCAGATATTAGTTGTCAAATATTTAATCAAATGTTTAACTGTTCCAAACTTGATTTAAAATTATTTCTAAATACCTACTCCAAAATATATCAATTTCAAATTATAATGACCGAAATACGCCGAGTACCCAAATCACTCTAAATATAAAATTACAATTGTTTCTACTAATTTGTCGTTCCAAACTTGTATTTTCTAATTAGATATAAGAAATAAGCACTAACCTTCTGGAAGTATCTCTTGTACCTGAGTGTATTTTATGCCAGCTCCTAACTGGATGTTGATCTGCAAACACCTCCTTTGGGCTGTTCACGACCAAAATAAGCTCGTTGCAGCTCTCTGACCCCTTAACATCTGGATATACAGTTCTACAGCATACCAAAAACACATACACTTGCACCCTTTTTACTGGTTTCAAAGCAAAATTACCACTTCAAATGGCTTCAAACTATCTTAAATTATACTTTTAATTATAGTTGTGACGCTTAGTCAAATTTGATCGCCAAGAATATCGTATTACTGGTACGTGTCAAATATACAATTATTACTTTTTACAATTAAAGGAAATCTAGCCCTTTAACGTGATTATTTTAACGTTGATTATTTTTAAGATACTTTTTTACTTCATGTAAACAACCACACTGGTTGCCCATTACTACCCCACCAGTTATCTACATACAACTGTTATCACATGATACCATTATATATCTGGATATTATTTTTAAATCAAATTAATCATCCACACAGCATGCTGCATTACAGAGCGCATGCAGAATATGGCACTAAGCCACAAGGGGGTACAGGGAAAAGGCCTAAAATGACAATATCGAAATCGGTCTTCAAACGAGATAAGAACATACCAAAGTTCGAGGGTGGCCACAAGTAGGTGATCTTGCAGAAATAAATTCTCATCGCAGTTTAACTAAATTTATTCCAGTAATCTCACACAGGATTTCTTGCGGGTGAGCAACGATTTACATAATAACTTTGGAATTGTAAATCTGCACGGAGAAAAATTCCAGGAAACTCAAGCACATCACCCAAAATCAATCACACGAAAAATCAGAGGAATAAAATGACCACAAGAAATCGTACTCATAATTTATTTTGAAAATTTATTAGAATCTCCTAAAACTCAAGGATTTTCAAAACATCCCAAAAATGAAAAATGAGCATGCAACGAAATACACACTTAGGAAATGCAGGTCACCAAAGACATTTCCTGAACTTTTATCTAATTGTAAAATTACACGGAACAATGCATATGACACTACAGAAAGAATGCCCGAGACAAATTAAATTCAGCATCATCATCTTCTTGCACGGTTTAGCAAATGAAGCAAAACAAATAATTTTTTATTAATTAGAAATTTTATTTAACAGCACAGCAACAACGATTAAACAATTGATGGTTCGGTGCATGCAGAACAACTACCTTGATTTTAGTGGCGTACCTAAGATTTTGCCCTGGGAGAGTGATCAACCTTGCAATAAGTTTAAAAAAAAATTGAGCGTACTATAAAGTATAGTTGATTTCCTTTCTACAGGACTTGCGGTAGGCCTTGATTTAACTTTTTGGCAGTATAGACCACCTAGTTATATTTAAGAATAAATTTTTTGCTTATTAACCAACGGAAGTCAAAAATAATTATTTTCTAAATAAATAAAAACTTAGCTTGCTTGTAAAACAAAGTTGCAAGATAATGCCTGTCCTTGCAATAACTCTATAACCTATGAAAATGTTAAATGTCATTTCAACTGTAAAAAATTTGTTAAATCACGATACTTCAAGTCCTTTAGAAATGAAAGCAACTATACTGTTTATTTATAAACAATAAAATCATTACAATTGTAATACAACTTATAGCAGTAATTCAAGTTTTCTTGGTTTTTTTGCTAACTCGTTTATAATTTCATCTACGTTCAACTGCAGTTGTCGGTGAATGGGGAGCATTGGCAATCCATTCAGCCTATATTGCGAAGTTGTATCTCGAAGGTAAGTCTTAATTATTTTTAAGGTGGAAAATGATCTTTCAGTCGTTGCAGTTGACACAGGAATCGTTGCAAGGATTTGCAACTTGAATATGATTGGAAACATGTCCTTATTGCACGTAGCTAGCGCATCCATTGGTCTTATATGGAAGATTTTCTACATTTTGGCAATTTGAACTCAGCAATCACGTCTGAAGGAGGTACGTTGAGATCGGATTTTAAAAATGGTCGAGTCCGAATTCCGAATGTAATAATTGATATTCAATTATACATTACTAAAATGTAATTTTAGATTTTTTGTTTAAGATGAATTTTAGTTATTCGTAAAGCCTTTGGGGGGTGTTCCGACACCCATATCACCGCCCATAGTTACGTCACTGCTTGATTTAATTTATGTTCAAACAGCTTAAAATCTCTGTATGTTTATAACAATTGAGTTTAAAACATATGTTGACCAGAGATTAAAATGGTCTACTCAATATGCAATCCAGCTATAACCATTGAGTGGTGAGATACTCTGTACATGTAAAACTAATTATGTCTCCATATTCCTTTGTATTCACAAACAGCAACTGTGAGACGATACTCCTGCATGTATAATTAAACTATTATTTACGTTTGCTTTGAATTCACAAACAGAGCAACTATAAGATTTCACTTCTGTATGAGTTCTTATACGGTGTAACTAAATAACTTTTCTGTGATGTTTTGAAGTAACAAGAGCAACTTACGGCTTTTCTCCTGTATGAATCCTCATACTCGTACAAAATTACTTTTCCATATGGCAAGGGGATCCCCTATCAACTACCCTATTCAACATAGTATTAGAAGCGTTACTAAGAAGAAGCAATATAAATACAAACTACTTCATACCAAGACATGCCTACCAATGCCTCGCTTACGCGGATGATGTTGTATTTTTGTGTAGAACAAAGCAAGAACTCAAAAATGTAGTAGAAAAATTTCAAGAAAAAGCAAAGGAAATTGGACTAAAAATAAATGACAGTAAAACAATATACATGATCATAGGAAACTGTGGCAATACAGAAAATGAAATATTAACAGTTCAGGCGAATAATGGAGAAGTACACTTAAGAGCACAAAACGAGACAAAATACCTAGGGGTGAAAATTACAAAGCAGGGAGGATATAAAGATGAAATAATAACAAGAATAGCTGCAGGATCAAGATGTGTAGGCGCCTATAATAAACTCATAGGAAATAAAAATGTAGCGAGAAAAGTGAAAGAATGTGTGTACAAAACCATCATAAGGCCGACAGTAATATTTGCTGCAGAAACTTGGGCGACGGATGGAGAAATGGAAAAGAAGCTAGAAATATGGGAGAGGAGAGTCTTAAGAAAGATATATGGAGGTGTGAAAGAAGGAGAAAACTGGAGGAGAAGGACAAACCAGGAGCTACAGGAGTGTTACAAAGACGAGTCGATAACTCTAATAGTGAAACAGTGCAGGCTAAGGTGGCTAGGGCATATAGTGCGAATGAAAGAAGGTGATCTGGTGAAAAAAGTGTACAGTGCAAATTGGTATGGGAAAAACAGAAAAGGCAGACCAAGAAAAACGTGGCAGGACTGTGTGAACAAAGACATAGCACTCTTAAATGTATACAACTGGAAGGAGGTAGCACAAGACAGGAAGCTGTGGAAAGAAAAAGTTATAAACATTAGTTAAAAACATTAGCCAAAGGCCTTCAGGCCTGTCGTGCTGTTATTATATATTATATATATGGCTTTGTATTCGCAGAGCAACTATATAGTATATCGTGTAACTAGGAGGAAAAGTGATATATTTCCTGTGATTGTATAACTCAGCCAACGCACAGTGGTTCAAAATCAAAAAAAGTCGATCGGGAGTCAAAATTTTTATTGTTTTATATGATGCTAAACCTAACACATAATTGTTTATCTAGTATCTGGCCAACTTCTGAAATACATAATTGCAAAATTAAACTACGTAGAAAGACAATATTAGTCCCGAAACGTGCTATGAAACACATGCACTTAGAACAAAATTGATTTTTTAATGCGATATTTTCTATGAGCTGTGCCGACGTCCTCTTGCAAAATATTTAAGAAAATTGAACCTCTACACCTATGGTAGAAGAAGCCCTGATAATTATGTGTATGTATGAATATGTTGAGAAAGTTTGGACCTTTAGCTATCATCTGAACGTATTACTTTTCTAAAAAAATTTACCAGATTTTAAATTCGCTGGTACTTAATGGACTCTTCCATATTCGAGTAAATTTCGCACTATTTATATTCTACGAAACAGAGGACAAAATTATTCGTAGTTCACATTATTGTTTAGGATTTTAAGTAAACAAAAACACCTAATTGGTTTGCATCGGTTTGCCCCTGCACCCCTTACGACAGGTAATGGGGCGGTCGGTGCCGGTGTCCGTAGACTATTTTACCGCGGTTCAGCATCGCTGTCTTAGCGTGCATTATTGTCGCTTGCAATTTTAGTGGCTGTTTTGCTGTGATTTAATATTGTGTGTTGTTGTGTAACTTTACTTTGTGTGTTTTGTGTATATTCTAACAATAGCGGTTTGTCCAATTATTCTTATTCTTTACACCACAAGTTTATAGAAAATATCGAATTATCCTTGAAGTTCGAAAAAATTGTGTTATAGTATTTAAAAGATGTTTTTCATACAAACGGAAATGAGATTGCTACAAAGGTAAAAAATACTATTCTCCTGTGTGTGATCTCATATGTTTAACTAAACTTGCTTTACGTGTTACTTTGAATTCACAAACAGTGCAACTATAAGGTTTTTCACCTGTATGTGTTCTCATATGTTGAACTAAACTACTTTTCTGCGTTGTTTTAAATTCACAAACTGAGCAAATATAAGGTCTTTCTCCTGTATGTGTTCTAACATGTGTAATTAAACTACTTTGCTGTCTTGCTTTGTATTCACAAATAGAACAACTGTAAGGTTTCTCTCCTGTATGAGTTCTCATATGTCTAACTAAATCTTGTCTTGTTATTGCTTTATATTCACAAACACCACAAATATAACACTTATCTGCTGAATGCATCTTCATATGCATAATTAAATTACTTTTATCTGCTGTTCTGTATTCACAGGCAGAACAACTATAAGGTTTATCTCCTCTATGGGTCCTTATATGTGTAACTAAATAACTTTTTTGTGCGCTTTTGTAACCACAAACAAAGCATATATATGGCTTTTCTCCTGTGTGGGTCCTCATATGACTAATTAAATTACTTTTCTGTGTTGCTTTATAATCACAAACAGAACAACTATAAGATTTTTCCTGTGTAACTAAATGATTTCTACATGTTCCTTTGTATTCACAGACAGAGCAACTATAAGGCGTTTCTCTTGTATGTGTCCTCATATGTCTAACTACAGCACTTCTTACAGTTGCTTTGTAATCGCAAAGAGAGCAACTATAAGGCCTTTCCCCTGTATGTATCCTCATATGTTTTACTAAACTACTTCTCTGTGTTGTTTTGAACTCACAAACCGAGCAAATAATAATCCGAGTATAAGGCATTTCTCCTGTATGTGCCCTCATATGTGCCATTAAATTATTTCTACGTGTTGCTTTGAATTCACAAATAGTGCAACTGTAAGGCTTTTCTCCAGTATGAGTCCTCATATGTGTATCTAAACCACATTTCTGTGTTGCTTTAAATTCACAAAGAGAGCAACTATGAGGTTTTTCTCCTGAATGTGTTCTCAAATGTATAACTAAATGACTTTTTACAGTTGCTTTGTATTCACAAATAGAACAACTGTAAGGCTTTTCTCCTGTATGTGTTCTCATATGTGTAACTAAATTAATTCTACGTGCTGTTTTATATCCACAAACAGAGCAACTATAAGACTTTTCTTTTATTTGAGTTTTTATATGTGTAACTAAATTAGTACTTTCGATGCTTTCATGTTTGATGTGTAACTTATCAACATTTTCACTGTTATCCATGTTTTGCGGTATGCACGATACTGTTCCTGTAGAATTACAAGATTCACTGTTTGCAGTTTCTTGTTTGACGTTCATTATGTTTGTTTAAACGTTAGAGTTCCTTTTAGTGATACAGCAGCAAACGTAGTTGATATATATTCACACCTACAACAAAGGAGATTGTCATTAACCTGCAAGAAAGTTAGCAATATGGCAGCATTGAGCATTAAATAAATTTGTATTTATTCAGAATTTTAATAGTTTTATTTTTTTTATATTTTGTTATGGTGTTGTAATACCGAAATTTTGGTTACAAATAGACCTTAAATGAGAAACAAATTAAACTTAGCACAAATGGTTGTGATCAGTTGTATAATTAGACTTGTGCATAGTTGTTAACTTAAGTAATAGTTGGCTTGTTATTGAATAGTAATTGTATGTATGTATTTCCTATTTTGAATCTAGTGTTAAGATTTGATATCTAGGTAACAAATGAGAGTTGTTTTGTAAACAAACTGAATAAACTATTTTCTTGATATTTAATTTTAAGGAAAATTCCTAGGTGCTGTAGTTTGCACTCCTAAATAGAATAACTACAGTGAATTTATTTTAAGGCGTAATATGGTATTTCCGTTTCCATGAGAACTTGATTGCTACTATTGGTTTCTAAGGATACGTCACGCCGACACCAGCGTACATACATCAAACCACGGTCTGCTGAATTGTTTGAAAAACGTCACTTTATACGGCCTGGGCATATGTGAAGTTCCGCGATTCTCCACAGAGCGCTGTATACCCACGGGCGGGAATTTCAAATTTCAATGTAACATCAGTTAAATTGACTATGATGCAAATATTTATCAGTTTTGTGCTAGTTTTTTGTGTATTTTCTTATTTACGTTCACAGTTTAATTTGTTGATTAAGTTATTCGTTTTTATTGTTTACGATTTGGTTTGGTGTTAAAATGAAAAGCGGTTCTGCATATTGTACGTCTAAAAGGTGTTGTATTGCAACCTGCAAATAAATATACAGATTAGAGAAGATCTTGTCATGAATTTCCCTCAAATCAAGTTTTACGAAGCAAAGGGTTTGAAAGCTAAATTTAAATTATGGTAATGATCCTTCAAACTATGTACGTGCTAACAACTTCGATTTTTATTTAAATACAGATCAACAACGAAAACCACAAGAAAGAAATTATATGTAGTTTGTATTTTGAAGAAAGTTGTTTGCGAGTAACTTTTGGGCAAAGACTATTAAGCACACTGCAGTGACTGCACTTTTTTGGTGCATTTTTAATTACCACATTTACAGATGGGTGTCCAATAAAACAAAGAACTTTTACATTTTAATTCTAAAAATCTTACAACAGTTAATTACACGTAAACTACAACCTTAAAAAGGCA
Source organism: Agriotes lineatus (assembly GCA_940337035.1). NCBI lineage: Eukaryota > Metazoa > Arthropoda > Insecta > Coleoptera > Elateridae > Agriotes > Agriotes lineatus. The sequence goes on from CALNHX010003675.1 coordinate 137,570, forward strand.
TACAGAATAAAACATTTCATTACTATCACCACCTAGTAACATCTTTCTAATTTATAAACATAATACGATTACCTGCATATCACATTCTATTTTAGAGAGAATGTGTGAGCTATCCAAAAAAATACCTGCTTGAAACTATTACTTTGTTTGAAGAACAATTTTAAAACTATAAATCTCTACGATATACGTACACGGCACTGTAAATAGACTACACCATTCATATTTACATTAAATTCAAAACAATAGCTCCTTATTCCACTGATACTGCATTTGAATAATCTTTTTTAAAACAGGTATATGCCATGACAGCCACTGTCATTTAAATGTCATCGTATGTGGCGCCAAAACGGCCAGAATTGGCATTTTCTCAGAAATGAAAACAACAATGGATTTTGAAAAAATGCCCAGGCCATATAAAAGGGACGTTTGTCACACAATTCAGCACGCCGTGCATCAAACAAGTACAGACACTCATGCCAAATGTTGAAACCTGTCTAGAGTGTCTGGGACAGTGCCTTAGGGGGTATTTCTAAGCTAGACTATCAGATGGCAGCACAAAGGTCTACCAATCAGAGCCAATGTATATAGGAGAGTACCGCCATTCTCTGATCCGTGAAAATGTCGCCATCGCCGCCATTTTTCTTCCCATCAGCAATAACTGATTGAGTTATGTCTAAAATTTTACTTGAATTTGGAAAGACTGTAAGTCTATGTCATATTCAAGGTTAGCAGGTTATGTTTTGCGTCAGTTGGTGTCAAAACTAACGCGAAACCTAACCTGCTAACCTCGAATTTGACATAGACTCACAGTCTTGCCAATTTTAAGTAAAGTTTTGGAATGCCAACAAACGTCACGTTGATGGAATTGTGTTACAAACCCCAAACTGACGCATATGTCAGAGGAATAAACATGGCAGACGTGGCGGTACTCTCCTATATCTACTGGCTCTGCTACCAATCATGATGTGATTACAGTAACTGTATAAATAAATAAATAAATAAATAAATAAATCTTTATTCAAAAAGCTGAATCGCAAGGAATCGATAGGAGAGTAAAGCAAACGCGGTAAGAGTATATCATGGGTTGGATCCCATTCTAGAACGTAAGATCACATTGGGGCTCAGAAGTATGTGGCGGGCTTTGGATTTTTGAAATCAACGTGTGACATTTAATGTGTCAAAATTATTCAAAACTCGATTTTCGTAAGTGAAACGTAAAAATATATTTCATTTTGTTATGATGGGCTATTCTGTGTATGTGTGTGTCAAAAATCGTTTAGAAAATTGATTTTGTTTAGTTAGTATCCCAAAAAATATAAAGGGAAAAAATTTGGTTTAGAAATATTGGACGAGAAGATTGCGGTTGTAAAAGACCAAGAATAACCTTTTGATGAAAATCAATGGTAACTTGGAAAAAGTATAATACACTAAAAAAAACTGCTATCCCAACAATACTCTTAAGTAAAATTCCAAATACTGAAAATGATGTAGAAATTTCACCATCTGAATCTGCATCATTTAAATTTTCAGTCCGGTATTTTAACGGACGGTTTTACATTATTTCTAATTATAAAACCAAATTTAAAAACGATTGTATGCTGACCTTAGATGAGATGGAATTAAGAAGACTATGGTTTTTTGTGTAAATACAAATGCTTCATTTTGTAAGGCTTGTACAACAGTACTTATTCCAGCAGGAGCTATATAGAGAACAATTGAACAATAGAGATAATGAGGGAAAACTATTGTCTTAAATATAATATTTAACGTTTGAGAACTCAACGTGTTATTAATAACACGAAATTGGTACCTATCCAATTTAACTGGATATTTTAGCAATACGGTTTATAAAGTGAATGTATACAATTAGTGAGATATCTAGTGTTATGCCTATGTACTTAACATTTTCAACCAGTTACAATTCCTTTTTGGTTTGTTTGACTGGGGTATTAACTATAATGTGTTTCTCAATTACCATTTGTAAAATGCAGGGAAGCATTTAAAAGAAAAAGTTTTAATGCGAAATTTTTATGTTTGAACGTCCGCTATAACCCTTAGAAGTTGGTCGGTCGAGTTACAGGACAGCCTGCCTATCGACTTCCCTCAACCACATTTTTTAGTGTATCATCATTATTAATATTATTGTTACTTTCAATGTATTTATTAATACTAATATTATTAACTACGTATGTAATTTTCTGGCTCTATTTAATTTTTTAGTTTTGAGGGTTGGAGACGTATTAAAACTACCTACTCTTATATCACGGAACATAACCGTAGCTATAATAGATCCCCAGGGCTCAAAAATAAATAACATAATATTAAACGTAATTTATGTAAGCATGTAAATGTGTAGATTTTTTCATTTACCAATAAAATACTTTGAAGTTTTTGCAAGTATGAGCTTTATTAATCTGTCGGAAACTGAACTTGCTGCATTGGAAGTTCGTCCACTCTTTTATTATCTATTTCGATTCCGTTTGCAATCCTAGTGTCAAAATACACATGTTGTTTGGCGGGAATTACAATATAATACCAACAGTAACAGATCTTAAATATCAAGAATTTAATAATAAATCTGTACCTACATTACTATTTCAACTAAAGTACGTTTTTTTCCTATAAAAAATTTCAAGGTCAAGATAAAATTGGCAAAACTGCTTTTTATAAATTATTAGAAAATTTATTTTCATCAGGTTTTTCTGTAAATGACTTGTGTCATTTTGACATTTAAAATTAAATTGTCAGCTTTCCTTTTTTGAAAATGAATACGCGTAAAAAACGGAATCTTTTAAAATTAAATGTACAAAAAGCAAGTCTGAGATGTGCAGAGGAACTGTTGGATCTGCAGCCTAACATGCAAGAAGAAGAACTTTACGAAAGCTCACCTAAAAACAAAACTTCTTTAATGCCAGATTTTAAATTTCCCATCAATTTGTAGTTCTAAAAAGTTACTAAAACTCTAAATCTAATCTAATCTACTAAAACAAATTCTACCAACATATTTTTTTTAAAGGAATTCAAGTAATGCCCATGGTAATGCCAACATAAACCCTAAATTCTTTGACCTTCAAAATTTTTATAGGAAAAAACGAACTTTATACATAATGTCGATTATTTAATCTAAAAAGAACTATAGCCAAATAAACACACAAGCTCAAACACGCATCCACAATACTAAATTGATTTAGTCGACTATGAACATTATGACTAACTTCACAGTATGGATCCCTAAATGTCATTGTTTACTCTACTCAAATTCGAGGTTAGCAGGTTAGGTTTTGCGTCAGTTTGTGTCAAAACTGACGGAAAACCTAACCTGATAATCTCGAATTTGACATAGACCTACAGTGCCACCAACATAAAACACCTTGTTTCTTCAATATTTTATTAAATCATGGTAGTTATAAAAAAATTATCCAACTTTTTCCGCTGTTTGCTCTACTCTTACTCAAGTATGGCTAGATTCTACTTTAGCGGAAATCGACTTTTATCACAATCCGGGTGTCAATCGACTCAGCTTGAGCTCCTGAGTCGAATGAGACCATCCATAGAACGAGGAAACGACCGGGGCAAAAGTTACGCCACTTTCGATTTATACATTGTTTTCAATGGGATTTGCACAGATATGCATTTGAAACGTGAAATTGAGTCAGTGTACGTGCATTTCAAATTGACTGGGCGGAAAACTTTCGTCTTGATAGGTTAGGTTAGGTTAGGTGGCGCTTTTGAAAAGTAAAAAAAAGCATGCAAAAACTGAAAAAAAGTCGGAGATCGAACTGCGTCGATCTCCCCCTCCACGGTCAAACGGTGCACCCACACAGTGTAAGGTTCACAGTTTACAACACTCAGCCACTTCCTCCTCCTCGACTCCGTCCATCTTTACAGATGAGTGGTGATTATGGTTATTAGTTGTCTTCAAGTTGTGTTGTCACTCTTCTGATGGTGTCGCGCCAACGTTCTCTGTTGCCGGTATTCCTTACTGCCTGTTCGACATTGGTATTCAAAAGAGTTTCAATTGTGTCAATCCAGCGGGTTGGTGACCTTCCTCTCCTTCGTTTGCCATTAGGTTTTCCTTGGACCACGAGCTTTTCGAAGTCATCTCTGCGAGTGATGTGGCCAAAGAACTTCAGTATATTGGCATATATAGTGGTAGAGAGCCTCTGTTTAGGTTTTATTTCATTTAATATAGAAACATTTGTTCTACGGGCTGTCCACGGAACTCTGAGCATTCTTCTCCACACCCACATTTCAAATGCCTCTATGCGCCGACGGTCAGCAGTCCGGACCGTCCAAGTTTCTGATGCGTATTTAAATATAGAGAATACCAGAGTTTCAACAAGGTTAATTTTGGTGTTACGTGTAATATTGTGGCTTCGCCAAATTTTTGTTAGTTGGGCCATTGCTGATCTGCCTAATTGGATTCGCCGGCGAATTTCGGGCTCGCAGTTGCCGTCGTTGGTTATAAGTGCTCCTAGATATACGATTTTTTCTACCACTTCATAATTGCCTATGTTACCAATATTATTAATAGGAATATTTTCGAGTTCTCTGTTAATAATCATAATTTTAGTTTTTGTATTATTGATTTGAAGCCCGTGGTCTGCACTGATTCTGTCAAGTCTCCCCAATAGCGCCCGAAGTTCTTGTTCGTTTTTAGCTAATAATAAAGTGTCATCTGCATAACGCAAATTAGAGATCTGTTGACCGCCTATAGAGATTCCTCCATCCCAGTCTTCCAAAACTTGCCTCATAATATATTCACTATAGATATTGTATAAGATAGGTGACAACACACAGCCTTGTCTTACGCCTTTTTGTATTTTACAGCTTGCGGAATAGGTGTTTTCCATTCTTATAACTGCAGTACTGTTATCATATAGATTTTTTATTATGTGAACTATATGTTGAGGTATGCCCATGTCTATCATAATTGGCCACAGTAAATGCCATCGGACATTGTCAAATGCCTTAGTGTAGTCCACAAAACATAGATACATGGGGGTGTAATATTCTCTGGCCTTCTCTATTATTTGTCGTAGATTTAAGATTTGTTCTCCCGCGCCTCTCCCCTTTACAAAGCCTGCTGGTTCGGGGGCAAGTTGATGTAATATAAATGGTTCTAGTCTGGATTGAATTATGTACAACATGATTTTGCTTGCATGTGTTATGAGTGACAGTAATCGGAAATTATCGCAGTTGTTACTTGGACCTTTTTTATGGAGTGGTATGATTATAGATGTAGTCCATTCTTTTGGCCATTCTGTGGAGTGCCAAATATTTTTGCATATCTCATGCATTCTTTTTTTGTAGGTATCTGGGAGTGCTTTAAGTATCTCGCCGTTAATTGAGTCTATAAATGGCGATTTATGTAAGGCTAATCTTGTTATAGCATGTTCAACTTCTTCCATCAGGATGTCTGGTTCTTTTTCATAACCCTTCGTGTTTTCTTCTATAGCATTCGCCGGGTCTGCGTATAGATTTTCGCAGTATCGTCGCCATGTTTCCATTACATTATCTAGCTCAGTAATTAAAACGCCATTTTCATCTAAGACAGACCATGTGCGAGCCTTAAAGGATTTGGTTATTTCCTTGATTTTTAGAAAAACTTCTCTGGTATTTAGAGAGTCTGTGTGTTTTTGTATTTCCTGACATACGGAATTTAGGTAGTTATTTTTGTCTTTTCTACAATTCCTTTGTATGGATGTTGATAATCGATTATATTCCGTTATCGTCTCTGTAGTGTTCAAACCGGATGCAAGGATCTTTCTTCTTTCATTAATTATTTTGAAGGTGGTCGGGGTGATCCAAGGTTGGCGTTTCTTTGTTTTTGGAATTTTTTGGGTTATGATTGCTGCTTGTATTATTGCATGTTTGACGTGGATCCACAGGTCATTAGAGTTAGCAGGCTTATCCAGATTTTCCTCAGCGGCTATCTGTTCTAATTCATTAGCAAAGGTTAGTGCGTCCGTAATCGGAGGCAGCTTTTGCCTAGTTTTATGTCTTTGACATGTTTTTAGTTTAATGCGAAACATGAAAGTAAGTAGTTTGTGATCCGAATTACAATCTGCCCCAGGTAGTGTTTTCTTTCATATGGCAATGCAAATGCCGACATTCCAGGGAAATCATTGACAACACGCATTGTCACTAGGCTGCATTGTGTTGGTACATGAACTTCTGATTATTATTTTTGTGGTAAGGTTGACATTTCATTATTTTAAATTATGTAGCTTTGGCTATTATAAACTTGAAATGTGATTTTATAATTTGGTTTTAACTAGTATGATCAAAAATTATTTTCATCTAGTATGGCTATGAAATAGTTCCTAATCTCATAGAGTAAAGTGGCACTTTATGGACGCTAAATAATACTATAATAAAGTGTTTTTGGAACAGTCGAACATAAAGCTTAGTTATGTTA